>BOPN01000603.1:373981-378981 GCA_017312705.2 Penaeus japonicus
CACGGTCCTTACGCCGAGCTTGGTGGGGTCGGCGCCCTTCGAGTTGGGGCCCCCGCTTTCCCCCGCACTGTTTTCTGACGGCTTGCCCTCGGAAAAGCGAACGGACCTTTGACCACTAGCACCGCTACATTCACAGTTGTTGGATTTTTCTAATAATCTACTTTTTTCAGATTTTTCCTCTAACAACAATGTCTTTATACCACTATTGGATAACCTCACTTGGAGGGAGCGTCTGTGCTCCCGGGGCTTGGGAGGCGGGAGAGGTGGAGTCCGATACAGCTTATACGGCCGAACGATCTCGTAATGTCGCACGGAATCGGTTTCGGACACTATACTGAGTTGGTCGGGGGCTTTGACCTTGAGCAAATTATCACTACCATGAGACAGGACGGAACATCCATCTTCACCCAACACATTAATCTCAGGAACTTCCTCTTGTATCGCACCGTACTGAACCGGATCGAGTCTGACCGGCGTCCCTTCCTCGTCGCTCACCCTCGCGACGGGCTTGGGGGTGGCAGGCAGAACCCTGCCCGAAGGCCTCTGCATCTGCGGGGGGATCACGAACTGCACCTCCTCCTCCTCGGTGTCCAGGCTCCCCACGCGGCTCAGGATCTTTTCCCCGATGGGCTCCACGTAATGGTAGACGTTGCGCGCTCTGCCCCGGGCCGCCTGCACAACCTCCGTGTTCTCGACCTCTCTGAGCACGTACGACACCTCCTCTACAAGTTTACTACGTCTGATCCGCTCCACAGGCTCCTCGATGACGGTCGCTGCCCGCTGGACCGTCGCCTTCGCCGTTTGAACGAACGGACCTCTCTCCAGTTCGTCCAGCCCATCGTCGAACCGCTGGAAGATCGCTTCGCTCCGGTTCTCCAGAGCTTCGTAGGCACTCTGGGCCACATGGATGGCGGCCTGCGCCAGGTTGTCCGGCCGCCCACGCCGCCCGCTTTCATCACAGTCGTGGCTGGGACCAGCTGCCACGTTCGAGCCATGGCCACCGACGTCGAGGCTGGAGGCTTTGTGGAGCGGCTGGGTCCGCGCCTGGCTGGGGACGTGGATGTCAGACACCTTGGCACTGCCCGTCAGGCTGTTACTCCGCCGATGGGACATGACGACCTGCGCTGGGCCATCGCTCTCCACGCACGGCACTACACCTACAGTAAACTACACACACCGACACCACACCGCCATACTCAGGCCTCACAATGGCACTCGTTCATACAAAGGCAAGTCACTGTTTATTTGCAACGTGGTGCACTCCACCGAAAATGTGGGGTAGAACCTGCAACTCACAGAAATATATGTTAGCATAAGTGTTGATGATTTATGAGTGTAAAAAAGACGAGAGAAATGTTTGCTTCAACAGGAGTTCATTTGAAAGCACGCCGGATCAATAGAACGCACACCACCGTCTACCACCGCGACAGCAGCAACTGCAGCGGGAAGTACAAGAGACAGAGCTCAGCGGCAGCCCACGGGGGTCGACAATGTGTAAAAGCACACGCCACGCCACGTCAGCTGTCCCTAGGCGGCGACCGCACCTCACTCGATCTCGTAACGATTACCTCGCCCCCCCCCCCCCCCCTCCCCCCTTTTAATCCTTTCGCCGTGTCATATTCCCGATTCCTTTCAAGATATGCCCACGAGCAGCCAGATGGCAGTCCGTAGATGGCACGCCGCCGCCCCTCTTGCAGGACGGAAGGACAACGTAACTCCGCCCCAGCTGTGGGAGCGAAGGAAAAAGGACACTCAAAGCCCTTTTTGCCGCGCGGTTGGGGAGAGGAGAGGAGAGGAGAGGGGGAGAATGGAGGGAGAGGGATCCCTCAGGCGTTTGTAGTAGGGAGGGAGGGAGGGAGGGAGGGAAGGGAGGAGAAAAGAGAGAAAAGGTATTCCGGATTCGGCGGTGGTATTTAAAAGGAGGAAAAGATACCACACAGGCACAGTGGTAGGAGGGCAACACAAGGAGGGATAGGAAGTATCCTCATAATTGCTAGAGACCGAGTCAAAGAAACTGCTTTGGAGGAGATTCAAAATAACTATCAGAGACACAAAAGAGAAGACCAATGAAAATGATAAAGGACTTAAGAAGATAGACAGAGTGGATAAGGATCAAGATAAAGTCAAGGTGCAAGTGGACCTTTCAGAAGGACGGGGAAAGGACGTTATGAAAACACCTCTGAAGCCGCCAGTGTCCTCATACCAGGGGGTCAAGATATGACAACGACCTCACCGGGGGTCAAGATATCACAATGACCACACCGGGAGCCAAAGTGTCACACTCACCACTCTTAGGATTCGAGGTTTTCCACCGATCATACTTAGATCGTTACCATGATTACCACACCGAAGCAAATTATCATACTGACCTCACCTATGGCAGGGCATATGACCACCTGTCAGGGGGTCAAGATATCACACTTGACTACTCAGGGGGTAATAATACCACACTGCCACATCAAGGGTGAAAGGCATACTAACCACAATAACGTTAAGATATTGATCACAAGGCTTTGAGTATTACAATGCGTATATTTGTTGGGGTGGGGTGGGGGGGGGGGGGTAGGAAGGCGGGAGAGGGGCTTGTACACTAATAATTGAACAAGTAATTCTACTATAGTGATGGCTTGAAAGGGTAAATGGAACAGGGCGATTAAGACCAAGACGGGGAAAAATATACCCAGCCGCCCCACAAGCCAAGACAGCAAGCCGAACATGCAACAGTTGCACAGTTGCATCCACGTCCTAACGGCTCCCCCTTCTCTTACCCCCCCCCCCCCCTAAACCCTCTCCGCTCTCCCTCCTCACCCCCTCCTTCCCTCCACCCCTACCCTACCACCCCACACCCAACACCCCTTCCGATCCCCTTCCCCTTAAACAGCAGCAACCCCCCTCCCCTCCCCCCTCCCCTGCCCGGTCTCCTTCCCGTTCCCTGCGCACACACACATTTGCATGATTCATTCAAGGGGGCGAGCGTTTACAGGGTGTTCAGGATTTGCGGATGAACTTATCATTATCGCTATCCAATGAGGAGGGGTGGCGGGGGGGGGGGGGTTATCATTACGTCATCGACTTCGCTAAGGCAGATTGGATGGGGAAAGGATGGGATAAAGGTAGGGGAGAAGGGGAGGAAGGAGGGAGGAAGAAGGTGGAATAGATGGCGGGGAAAGGGTGAAGAAGGAACAGAATAGAGAGAGAGGAGAGGAGAGGAGAGAGAGGGAGAGAGAGAGAGAGAGAGAGAGAGAGAGAGAGAGAGAGAGAGAGAGAGAGAGAGAGAGAGAGAGAGAGGAAGAGAGAGAGAGAGAGAGAGAGAGAGAGAGGGTGAAAGGAAGAGAGAGAGAGAAAGAGCGAGAGAGAGCAGAAAGCAGAATTATAAGGCAGGATGAATGAGGAAAAAGGAAGAACGAAGGGAAAAGGGAGAAGACGGATGACGAGTGGAAAGAGGGGAAAGGGGTTATGTGGGGATAATTGCGTGGGAGAGCGAGAGCGAACGGAGAACTGACAGCATGGGAAAAAGGGAGATGATTCGGTGTCGATTACGCGATTATGGCTTTCTCCCTCTCTCTCTTCCTCCTCCCCCCTCCCCCTCTCACTCCCCCTTCCCCCTAACCCCTCCCTCGCCCTTCCCCCTCCTCCCTCCCTCGCCCTCACCTTTCCCCCTCCTCCCTCCCTCGCCCTCTCCTCCTAACCCCTCCCTCGCCCTCTCCCCCTAACCCCTCCGTCGTCGTCTCCCCCTAACCCCTCCCTCACCCTTCCCCCTCCTCCCTCCCTCGCCCTTCCCCCTCCTCCCTCCCTCACCCTTCCCCCTCCTCCCTCCCTCGCCCTTCCCCCTCCTCCCTCCCTCGCCCTTCCCCCTAATCCCTCCCTCACCCTTCCCCCTGACCCCTCCCTCGCCCTCTCCCCCTCCTCCCTCCCTCACCCTCTCCCCCTAACCCCTCCATCGCCCTTCCCTCTCCTCCCTCCCTCACCCTTCCCCCTCCTCACTCCCTCGCCCTTCACCCTCCTCCCTCCCTCGCCCTTCACCCTCCTCCCTCCCTCGCCCTTCACCCTCCTCCCTCCCTCGCCCTCTCCCCCTCCTCCCTCCCTCGCCCTTCCCCCTCCTCCCTCGAGTTCTCGCAAGTCAGTCGTCATCTGGAGCTCCGCCTTCGCCATCTCCTTCGTCGTCCTTTTCCACCTGCTCGCCGGGTCTTGATATTTTACGTTTTATTATCATTATCATCATTATTATTGTTATTATCATTCTACTGGCATTCTCTCTTTGTTGCATTGTGTTGTATGTTTGCGCTTTGTTTTGATATTGATAATCAATATTATCCTCATTGACTCGTCATGCCATTCCCTATCAAATCTCTTTAGCATCCTGTTTTCCTCATAAATTCCCTCTGATCATTTTCCTCATTTTTTTTTCTTTTTCCTTTTTTTCCCCTTTAAGGATGTCTTTTCCAGCTTCAGTCCCTGGAATTTCCCTGCGGTATTCGGTGGAGTTTTCGCGACTTCACCCCCTCTCCTCCTCCCCATCCCACAACCCTGCTCGTCCCCTCTTCGACCTCCTCCCCCCTCCACCCTTAACCCCCTCTTCACCCTCCCTCCCTCCACCCACATCCCTCCTCTCTCCTCTCCCCCTTCTTCATCTGTGAGAGCAAGCATCCTTCCTCTCTCTCAGCATCCTCCTCTCGCGCCTGCAGATGGTCCTCCCCCCTTCTGGTATTCCCTTCCTTCCATCTCTCTTCATTTTTCTTTCATTTTTCTTCCCCCGAGTCACTCGTCCAAATCACTTTCTGAACTATGCTGGATCTTTCATACTCTCGCTCTCTTTCTTCTTCGCTGCTCTCTTTTCTTTCTCCCCGTCTCTCCCCTCTCCCTCTCTCTTTTCCCCTCTCCCTTCTCTCCACCTCACTCCACCCTCTCTCCCTTTTCCCCTCTCCTCTCCCCGTCTCTCTCTCTCTCCCTCTCCCTCCCCCTCTCTCTCTCTCTCTCTCTCTTTCTGTCTCTCCCTCCCC
>BOPN01000603.1:391481-396481 GCA_017312705.2 Penaeus japonicus
ACAGTACTCCAATCTATTTCTTGAGAAGCTTCGAAGAAAGCCGAGGCTCCACCATAGACCTCCCTCTTCTCAGGTTCTTTCAAGGCAGATTTAGGCACAAAAAAGTCTTCCCCTGTTGAGGACGAGATATTGCAGTCCGTCTCTTTCAATCCTCCCGATCTTGGCGATCGCGTGGCCCTCGAGGTCGGTCACGGGCACCAGCGGCTCCTCCTCGCCACACTCGTCGAGGGCGGAGTTTTTCTTGTCTATCGACTCCTGGGCTTTGATGTCCTTGAGCGCGGGTCGCCGCTCCTTAATATCTATCACGGTCCTTACGCCGAGCTTGGTGGGGTCGGCGCCCTTCGAGTTGGGGCCCCCGCTTTCCCCCGCACTGTTTTCTGACGGCTTGCCCTCGGAAAAGCGAACGGACCTTTGACCACTAGCACCGCTACATTCACAGTTGTTGGATTTTTCTAATAATCTACTTTTTTCAGATTTTTCCTCTAACAACAATGTCTTTATACCACTATTGGATAACCTCACTTGGAGGGAGCGTCTGTGCTCCCGGGGCTTGGGAGGCGGGAGAGGTGGAGTCCGATACAGCTTATACGGCCGAACGATCTCGTAATGTCGCACGGAATCGGTTTCGGACACTATACCGGAGTTGGTCGGGGGCTTTGACCTTGAGCAAATTATCACTACCATGAGACAGGACGGAACATCCATCTTCACCCAACACATTAATCTCAGGAACTTCCTCTTGTATCGCACCGTACTGAACCGGATCGAGTCTGACCGGCGTCCCTTCCTCGTCGCTCACCCTCGCGACGGGCTTGGGGGTGGCAGGCAGAACCCTGCCCGAAGGCCTCTGCATCTGCGGGGATGACCACGAACTGCACCTCCTCCTCCTCGGTGTCCAGGCTCCCCACGCGGCTCAGGATCTTTTCCCCGATGGGCTCCACGTACGTGGTAGACGTTGCGCGCTCTGCCCCGGGCCGCCTGCACAACCTCCGTGTTCTCGACCTCTCTGAGCACGTACGACACCTCCTCTACAAGTTTACTACGTCTGATCCGCTCCACAGGCTCCTCGATGACGGTCGCTGCCCGCTGGACCGTCGCTCTCGCCGTTTGAACGAACGGACCTCTCTCCAGTTCGTCCAGCCCATCGTCGAACCGCTGGAAGATCGCTTCGCTCCGGTTCTCCAGAGCTTCGTAGGCACTCTGGGCCACATGGATGGCGGCCTGCGCCAGGTTGTCCGGCCGCCCACGCCGCCCGCTTTCATCACAGTCGTGGCTGGGACCAGCTGCCACGTTCGAGCCATGGCCACCGACGTCGAGGCTGGAGGCTTTGTGGAGCGGCTGGGTCCGCGCCTGGCTGGGGACGTGGATGTCAGACACCTTGGCACTGCCCGTCAGGCTGTTACTCCGCCGATGGGACATGACGACCTGCGCTGGGCCATCGCTCTCCACGCACGGCACTACACCTACAGTAAACTACACACACCGACACCACACCGCCATACTCAGGCCTCACAATGGCACTCGTTCATACAAAGGCAAGTCACTGTTTATTTGCAACGTGGTGCACTCCACCAGAAAATGGGGTAGAACCTGCAACTCACAGAAATATATGTTAGCATAAGTGTTGATGATTTATGGAGGTAAAGTACACGAGAGAAATGTTTGCTTCAACAGGAGTTCATTTGAAAGCACGCCGGATCAATAGAACGCACACCACCGTCTACCACCGCGACAGCAGCAACTGCAGCGGGAAGTACAAGAGACAGAGCTCAGCGGCAGCCCACGGGGGTCGACACAGCACACGCCACGCCACGTCAGCTGTCCCTAGGCGGCGACCGCACCTCACTCGATCTCGTAACGATACCTTGCCCCCCCCCCCCTCCCCCCTTTTAATCCTTTCGCCGTGTCATATTCCCGATTCTTTCCAGATATGTCACGAGCAGCCAGATGGCAGTCCGTAGATGGCACGCCGCCGCCCCTCTTGCAGGACGGAAGGACAACGTAACTCCGCCCCAGCTGTGGGAGCGAAGGAAAAAGGACACTCAAAGCCCTTTTTGCCGCGCGGTTGGGGAGAGGAGAGGAGAGGAGAGGGGGAGAATGGAGGGAGAGGGATCCCTCAGGCGTTTGTAGTAGGGAGGGAGGGAGGGAGGAGAAGGAGGTGACAGGATAGAAAGGTATTCCGGATTCGGCGGTGGTATTTAAAAGGAGGAAAAGATACCACACAGGCACAGTGGTAGAGTAACAATAAGGAGGGATAGGAAGTATCCTCATAATTGCTAGAGACCGAGTCAAAGAAACTGCTTTGGAGGAGATTCAAAATAACTATCAGAGACACAAAAGAGAAGACCAATGAAAATGATAAAGGACTTAAGAAGATAGACAGAGTGGATAAGGATCAAGATAAAGTCAAGGTGCAAGTGGACCTTTCAGAAGGACGGGGAAAGGACGTTATGAAAACACCTCTGAAGCCGCCAGTGTCCTCATACCAGGGGGTCAAGATATGACACCTGACCTCACCGGGGGTCAAGATATCACAATGACCACACCGGGAGCCAAAGTGTCACACTCACCACTCTTAGGATTCGAGGTTTTCCACCGATCATACTTAGATCGTTACCATGATTACCACACCGAAGCAAATTATCATACTGACCTCACCTATGGCAGGGCATATGACCACCTGTCAGGGGGTCAAGATATCACACTTGACTACTCAGGGGGTAATAATACCACACTGCCACATCAAGGGTGAAAGGCATACTAACCACAATAACGTTAAGATATTGATCACAATAAAACTTTGAGTATTACAATGCGTATATTTGTTGGGGTGGGGTGGGGGGGGGGGGGTAGGAAGGCGGGAGAGGGGCTTGTACACTAATAATTGAACAAGTAATTCTACTATAGTGATGGCTTGAAAGGGTAAATGGAACAGGGCGATTAAGACCAAGACGGGGAAAAATATACCCAGCCGCCCCACAAGCCAAGACAGCAAGCCGAACATGCAACAGTTGCACAGTTGCATCCACGTCCTAACGGCTCCCCTTCTACCCCCCTAAACCCTCTCCGCTCTCCCTCCTCACCCCCTCCTTCCCTCCACCCCTACCCTACCACCCCACACCCAACACCCCTTCCGATCCCCTTCCCCTTAAACAGCAGCAACCCCCCTCCCCTCCCCCCTCCCCTGCCCGGTCTCCTTCCCGTTCCCTGCGCACACACACATTTGCATGATTCATTCAAGGGGGCGAGCGTTTACAGGGTGTTCAGGATTTGCGGATGAACTTATCATTATCGCTATCCAATGAGGAGGGGTGGCGGGGGGGGGGGGGTTATCATTACGTCATCGACTTCGCTAAGGCAGATTGGATGGGGAAAGGATGGGATAAAGGTAGGGGAGAAGGGGAGGAAGGAGGGAGGAAGAAGGTGGAATAGATGGCGGGGAAAGGGTGAAGAAGGAACAGAATAGAGAGAGAGGAGAGGAGAGGAGAGAGAGGGAGAGAGAGAGAGAGAGAGAGAGAGAGAGAGAGAGAGAGAGAGAGAGAGAGAGAGAGAGAGAGAGAGAGAGAGAGAGAGGAGGAAGAGAGAGAGAGAAAGAGAGAGGGAGAGAGAGAGAGAGAGAGAGAGAGAGAGAGAGAGAGAGAGAGAGAGAGAGAGAGAGAGAGAGAGAGAGAGAGAGAGAGAGAGAGAGAGAGAGAGAGAGAGAGAGAGAGAGAGAGAGAGAGAGAGAGAGAGAGAGAGAGAGAGAGAGAGAGAGAGAGAGGGTGAAAGGAAGAGAGAGAGAGAAAGAGCGAGAGAGAGCAGAAAGCAGAATTATAAGGCAGGATGAATGAGGAAAAAGGAAGAACGAAGGGAAAAGGGAGAAGACGGATGACGAGTGGAAAGAGGGGAAAGGGGTTATGTGGGGATAATTGCGTGGGAGAGCGAGAGCGAACGGAGAACTGACAGCATGGGAAAAAGGGAGATGATTCGGTGTCGATTACGCGATTATGGCTTCTTTTTCTCCTCTCTCTTCCTCCTCCCCCCTCCCCCTCTCACTCCCCCTTCCCCCTAACCCCTCCCTCGCCCTTCCCCCCTCCTCCCTCTCCCTCGCCCCCTCACCTTTCCCCCTCCTCCCTCCCTCGCCCTCTCCCTCCCTAACCCCTCCCTCGCCCTCTCCCCCTAACCCCTCCGTCGTCGTCTCCCCCTAACCCCTCCCTCACCCTTCCCCCCTCCCCTCCCTCCCCTCGCCCTTCCCCCTCCTCCCTCCCCACCCTTCCCCCTCCTCCCTCCCCGCCCCCTTCCCTCCCTCCCTCCCTCGCCCCTTCCCCCCTAATCCCTCCCTCACCCTTCCCCCTGACCCCTCCCTCGCCCTCTCCCCCTCCTCCCTCCCTCACCCTCTCCCCCTAACCCCTCCATCGCCCTTCCCTCTCCTCCCTCCCTCACCCTTCCCCCTCCTCACTCCCTCGCCCTTCACCCTCCTCCCTCCCTCGCCCTTCACCCTCCTCCCTCCCTCGCCCTTCACCCTCCTCCCTCCCTCGCCCTCTCCCCCTCCTCCCTCCCTCGCCCTTCCCCCTCCTCCCTCGAGTTCTCGCAAGTCAGTTCGCCACCGGAGCTCCGCCTTCGCCATCTCCCCGTCGTCCTTTCCACCTGCTCGCCGGGTCTTGATATTTTACGTTTTATTATCATTATCATCATTATTATTGTTATTATCATTCTACTGGCATTCTCTCTTTGTTGCATTGTGTTGTATGTTTGCGCTTTGTTTTGATATTGATAACGAATATTATCCTCATTGACTCGTCATGCCATTCCCTATCAAATCTCTTTAGCATCCTGTTTTCCTCATAAATTCCCTCTGATCATTTTCCTCATTTTTTTTTCTTTTTCCTTTTTTTCCCCTTTAAGGATGTCTTTTCCAGCTTCAGTCCCTGGAATTTCCTGCGGCCTTCGGTGGAGTTTTCAGACTTCACCCCCTCTCCTCCTCCCCATCCCACAACCCTGCTCGTCCCCTCTTCGACCTC
>BOPN01000603.1:403981-406481 GCA_017312705.2 Penaeus japonicus
TTCCTCTCTTCCACTTTTCTCCACTTTCTCATATTTCCCTCTGTTCTCATTTCTCATTATGTCATATTCTTCTACCCCTTTTCTGCTGTTCCTGCCTGTCAATTTATTCTTCTCTCTTCCTTTCTCCCTTTCCCCTCCCCCCCTTTTCAGCCACCTGTATCCTTTCTTTGTGTCTCTTTACTATATACATTTTTACATTTACATTTATTAATTACTTTTTTCATTTTGATCTGATCTCTTCGCGCCCCATTTGTCTACTCCCATCCCTTCCCCACTTAAATGAATTAGAAAAATAATAATTCATATTATTCTTTTTTGTCCAGACGAATCTCCTTGGTACAATCCGACTGTGCTCTAAGTGGCTTTCTCTTCTGGTATTTATCTCCTGTCACTTTTTTCCGGGCGAAAGGCGGCAGGGGTGGGGAAAAAAAGGGGGGGGGGGTAGAACTGGAAGGCGTTCCTCTGCTGACAGTTATGTCCCTTATAAATCATTTTTCTTTGTAGTTCTATTATCTTTTTTTTATATAAAAAAGGTGTTCATGTCTATCCAAAAACTATTATTTACGAGTGACCCCATTAACTGACAATTAGAGACAGCTGCTTGTTGGAATTACTCCTCCTTGGTATAGCTAATCACAATCGATCGGGAAACACTATTACTCCCATAAAGGGACTAATGATCTCACTAATTACTTTGATATTCTAAAGAGCTCAGATCAGGCGAGTTTCCATTAGACATGATATCTGTAAGTCAAAGTCTAAGATCTGTGACGCTGGGATTCCTATTTCCTGTTGATTTTTTTTCTTTTTTTATAGTAAAATTCAATAGCTCTTTTGCATTTTGATTTAAACTCTGCTTAAAAAATGACATTGAGAAGCTATCAGAATCTCTCTCTTTTATTCTAGGAAGAAAGCCTCGCATTTGACTTTGATGTTGACAATAGCACGAGAATAGCACGAATGCGCTGTCTCTTTGCAAGCGCAGTCGGCACCGCCTTGCGAAATGTGACAACTCGGTACTGTTATGGCTCGGAGGGCTAATATTATAGATCTGAGACCAGCACTAAATCTTATCAATAAATGCCCTTAGAGCCAGGCAGCCCCATTTGTTGGGACTAGCCTTGTTCACCTTGCATATTATCATACATTAAGACCAATACGACCTGTGGGGAACTAATGTAATGCTATCAAACAGTTGTGGATATCTCTTGAGCGAGGCGAATCCCGGCTCAGTGAGATCGGCTTATAAGCCATTTTGAATGGAAGTTATCTGTCAGGATTTAATGCCGCGGATGGGTTGAATATTGGCAGCGGTTTGATAAGAGTTGATGGGATTGCTATCACTGTCTCTCCCTGTCTACTGTGATACACAGTCTGATTCTACTTTATTGCAGAAAGTAACCAAATACATTGGCACATTCTTGCCTGAAAGTGACGCAAATTTGATAGTATTATCATCTTTCCTGAACAAATAACACCTCGCAAAGACACCTACAGCACAAAAAAAAGCCGTTCACTGAGTGACACCTACATGACGGAAAGATCAAAGATCCCTGGCATCTACTGAAAGCAAAGATATCTACAGGAAACTACTTCCTCTGCCCGAGAGCAAGATCATCTGAATCAATCCGCTGGGAATAAACATTATCTGCGAGGAAACTCAAGCGTCTTTTTTAGTGAAAATATCATCGTCTTGGGGGTGATATCCCTTGGCAAAGTGTCACATATCTTCAGAGAAATGGAATAATGATTTTGGGGAACGAGATGTTTAAAAAAAAATAAAAAGACAACACGAGACGAATGAATGACTTTTTCTTCGCCTATAGTGAGATTCTACGTAATGTTGGGTACTTTTGATAACCACATATCTTATAGGTACGTACATTGATCGACAAAAAAGTCACTGGATGCCACATGTCACCAAGACCCCCAAAATCACTGCCAGGCTCTTGTACATCTGATTCATATTACAATCTTTATAGGTCATTTTCCACGGTTGATATATAATTAACTCTAAAGTTTATGGGATGATCACCAACGTATATGGAACAGTAAGAGAAAATTTTCCATTTTTAACTAGCCAGCATTATTGAAAATCTGGCTATACCGCAAAAACAAATTATAAAAGGGAGTACTGATATGTACTACAGGGCCTTGTCATTGCGTTGAAATAAAACTGTATGATATTAGTAGCACGGGGGATGTTTAATGAGAGACAATAGGGGCGCTACCTTACGTGTTGAGGTTGGTTACGTAATTTGGACTAATCAAATCCAAGGTTACTAGTTATGTTATTATCGTCGGTTTCGGTGTCGTTCTGATTTTCAAATGTTTTTAAAGTTAAGGATTCTTTTTTTTTTCTTTTTAATGCATAGTTATTGTTTTTTCATGGACAATTTTGTGTTTATGTATTGCGTTCATGTGAACGTTTTGTTGGAGAGGGAAAACGACGAGAAGGAAATGGAAAGAAGGAAAAAAAAGTGAGAGAATTGAGAAAAGC
>BOPN01000603.1:408981-411481 GCA_017312705.2 Penaeus japonicus
TTATACAAATTAAGTCCTGAGACCGAACGCTGATAATGATAATACAAACTCGTGGACTGTTTGGTAATGAAAAAAAAAGTATGGGATATTAAACACTACCAGTAAACCGTAAGAGAGTGATTGGTAAAAATGCCCAAATCGCCACGATAGAAAAAAAAAATGCATTATTGATAGATATATACAAATGAATATATAAAGTAAGGGACAATAAAATGATAATGACAACGGTGATGATAAATATCATAGTAATAACAATGACATTGATGATAATAATGATCAGATAATAACACTTGGCTTGTATACGCTCTCGATATGATACACGAATTACGCTACATCCAGCGGGAATTTCCAGGGATAACAATATCACTAGATTGGGCTTTAGGTAGATAAGGTAGATAGGGTAGACGAGTGGGGCGTGGTTGAAGGTTGTGAAGGAGTAACACCGATTTGTGAGTGAATGACAGAGGGACACACATCACCACAAAGAAGGACTTTGAGGGCAGCTACATCTTCCACGAAAACAAAAAGCACGAAGGCTAAACACATGTAACTACCGTAGCAACCAGTTCCTGAGTTGCCTACTAACCAGCGATTTATAAATATATATGAATAAAAAGATGAATATATCAATGAAAATAAATATATACAGACAGGTAAAGAGGCTTGTCACCTGTTCTATCCACACACCAGGTAAAGGATCTACACCACCTAACACACAACCTTGGCACTGTACACACACTTCTAAGGAACACTCAAGTGCTCGATCACTACTTCGTGTGGGTCTCTCGCTTTTTCCAACTACCAGTGCTGACTAAGTACGTGACTAATTGCTACGTCCTTTGGTTTGGACAGGGCCAGCACCCGGTCGTACGAGTTGCCAGCGACCGGTAAAGCAGCACACACGAAAGACACACGAGCACCACACCACCCACCACCTGACACTACGAGCACCCGGTACTCCTGTGATTCCGGCAGCCACCACAGCCCACCAACTAAGCAGCCAGGTTGCCACTAACTAAAGCAGATAGTTCCAGGAGCCAGTTGTAGGGTTGCCAACTACCAGCGGCTGGAGGTAATTCGCTGGGTTGCCAACACGCGCCGCCAACCCGCCCGGCGTACCGGTTGCCACCAACTAGAGTCAGGCAAGAGCGGACACCAGAATGCACGGCAGAGGGGACAGAGCTAGCTAGCACCCTGAGCCTGTAGCGCCCGCAATCCAATACTAGCAGAGTAAACCCGCACGCGATCTGAGCCGCCCCCGTTTGCCTAATAGATATATAGTTAATGATTTTATTATTATCATCTATTTTTTTCTCTCTTTTCAGAGTCGCAGCTTCGGGATACAGCGTGTGGGAGGAGGAGGTGGGGTCACGGTTTAACCCTATCGCGATAGAGCCAGCTTCGTGTACTAGCGGCCATGCCCTCGGTAGATCAATAATCCTTAAAAGTGTTTTTCTTTAGATGCCCCTTCTTGTGTCCTTCCCCTCACCCCTACCCCTACCCCTTCCCCTCGTCCCCGACCCCCTCAGCGTAACCCCTCTACCTTTTCCTCTCCTTCACTCCCAACCTTCCTGCGTCTGTGTGACCGACAGACCGGCCGGCCGATGAGGACAGAGAATATCGCTCTTTCTACAAATTGGAGAGTAAGTTTTCGTCAACATGCAATGGATTATCGCCGCGGTGACCACATCACGCCGAGATTTTTCACTTTGCAACAACCGGGTTCGTGGCAGATCACTCAACACCGAGAAAACCGTCGCGGCGATTTGGCAGAGAAATTCCGAATCTTCTCTGGGGTCGTGTCCGGGAGAGCGATGGGGGTGGGGATGGGGAGGGGGTGGAGTTGAGGGGGAGGGAGAAGGAGGGGGAGGGGGAGGAAGGAAGAAAATATGAAGAAGAGGAGAAGGAGGAGGAGGAAAAGGGAAAGAAAGAGGAGCAAGAGAAGGAAACGAAGGAAGAGGTGGAGGAATTAGAAGAAAAAAATGATGATAAAGTAGGAAGAACGAGAAAGAGGAGGAAGGAGAAGGAAGAGGGCCGAAGAAGAGGTGGAAAGAGGAGGCGGAGAGTCGTGGCGGGGGTAAGGGGGGTATTTGGGTGAAGTCTTCCTCCATAACTCACGTAAGATTCCCCTATAAAGACGGGGCGGCAGCGGGCCAGCAGCAGAGGAGGAGGTAGGCGGAGGGTTGATAGCGTCGGGGGAGGTGCGGGGGGGGGGGGGGGGGTGAAGGGGCTCTATCCTGTCATTAATATGAGACTAGTATCGAGGACCAACGGAAGTCTGTGTCCCGAAACCTAGTCTTCCCTCTTACCCTTTCTCCCCTCCCCCCTTTTCCCCTCTACCTGCCCGCCCTCCTCTCCCCTCATCTACTCCTCCTCCTCCTCCTCCTCCTCCTCGTCCTCTTCCTGTCCCAACATGCTCGTCCTGATCCTCTCTCCCCACTTACCTGCCCCACCTACCTTCTCTCCCCTCACCTCCTCCTCCTCCTCCTCCTCCTCCTCC
>BOPN01000603.1:446481-447525 GCA_017312705.2 Penaeus japonicus
TCACTGTAGGTTTTACTTATGGATCTAAGCATCTAAGAATGTTTATGGATAAGCTAAAGCTCTTGCACATACTTGTTTGTCTAAATGACGTGTTTTTTTTTTTTTTTTTTTTTTTTTTTTTTTTTTTTTACAGCACGTGGGGAGGTATATACTTCGATGCGGGTCTGAAAATCTATTGAAGCATATACTGTATTTAGGCTAAAGATTTATCTATGATGTATCACTGTTTTATATTCTTAATTAGGATTTCCTGTTTAGGTTCTTTGGTGTGTGATAGAAGTAAAAGACACGAACTGTGCGTTTCAGTTACGATTCAAAGCATCTAGTACAGTAGATGTCTAGATTAAACTCTATCTTTGAAGTAATACATATTTTCAGTAACGATCTCCGGTTTAGTGTCTTCATTCTAAGCACGGTTTCAGCACTACGCTAAACATCTGTTGGTATGTACATCTAGCCTAAAACTGAATATATAAAGTGTTTCTTCACAGTATATTTTTAACTCGAGATATCCAAGCTCTCGAGGGAATCCAGCACTCCTTAAGGACTCGCTGGCAAACCGACGAGACAAATTTACACCTCTACGACACACACATACAAACTCCTTAAACATATTTATTCGTCCGCGACATATTTCCTCCCCAGGGACGAGGTCGGGGTATATTTCCCAAAAGTATGAAAAAGCAAACTAGTAGTTACATACTGGACAAGGGGAACTTTTGCTCATAGGCACCACGAGTGTAAACTGTTTCTGGGCAGAGAAATATTGCTCAGAAACACGGAAGAAAAGAAAAGAAAAGAAAAGAAAAAAAAAAACGAAAAAAGGAAAACTTGCTCGCATATATATTCCAGATACAGCGAGTGGTCATATACATTTTTACATACATATGTGTGTGTAAGTTTATATGTGTGTGTGTACATGTGTGTGTGTGTGTGTGTTTATGTGTGTACACACACACACACACACACACACACACACACACACACACACACACACACACACACGCACACACACACACAGACATACACACACACACAGACACA
>BOPN01000604.1:5000-7500 GCA_017312705.2 Penaeus japonicus
CCTTCTCCTTCTATAGTCTCTAAAGAAAGGCAGAGAGGGAAAGATAGAAAGAGAGAGAGAGAGAGAAAGAGAAAGAGAGAGAGAGAGAGAGAGAGAGAGAGAGAGAGAGAGAGTGAGAGAAAGAGAGAGAAAATGAAATACTCTTCACCTAGTTGCACAATTTGCAACAGCAGAGTGAGAATCGCTTGCAGGATCACTGGCTGCAACATACTTTTTACCAACTTTGGAAGGCAATGGCGGGTTGGCAAAGGCCATAAAAAGTCATTTGAGAATTGGAAAACTGAAAAGCCGACACCCGTTTTCTATCGGCTTCTCGCCAGAGTATAGAATTTCACGGGTAACTTAAACAAATTTGGCACGAAACCGAAGAAAAGTAACTCAACAAAGAAACAACTTCAGTTTCCTTAAAGGACTGAAAAGGGGGAAAGTTTTACCTTAAAGGAAAGGCACTCCAGGCAAGGTTAACAAAAAAATAAAACTTTTGAGGAAGGGGACAAAAAAAGAAAGAAAAAAAAAAAGGAACTGCAGTCAACTTACACTTCTCGGTTGCTAAAAGACTAAAAGAATTTTCGAGTCAACTTCCATGTCGGAGGGGTGGCGTGTTCATCCCATTTTTGTGTGTGAGTGTGTGTGTTTCAATGTTTGTCTGTGTGTGTGTGTGTTTATGTCTGAGAGAGCGAGAGCGAGAGCGAGAGCGAGAGAGAGAGAGAGAGAGAGAGAGAGAGAGAGAGAGAGAGAGAGAGAGAGAGAGAGAACACAGAGATAGAAATAGACAAGTAGAGATAGAGAGACAATGAGACAGAGAGACAAAATGAGACAGAGAGAGAGAGATATAGATAAATACATAAATAACTTGATAGAGAGAGTGAGTGGGAGGGAGAGAGATATAGAGATAGCTAGTTAGATAGAGAAAATCAGTGAGTAGGAGATAGATAGATAGATAGAGAGGGAGAGAAACAGACAAAAAATAATATATATACACTTTTATCCACATTCCCGAACATTGAACAAAACAACAACAACAACTAAAAATCAAATCTCGTTCTTCCCACAGGTAAGGCGAATGATTCTACCTTTTGACAAAAACAACAACGAAAATGTATCCCTCGTAAGTGTTTGTTTCCTTTGTATTTGCATTGAAATAATCTCAGATATCTTAAGTTTCTTTATATATGTTTATGTTTTATATGTATGAATGTATGCATGTAAATCTTTATACATGTATAAGTATGTATAAAGAGAGACAGAGAGGGTAGAAAAAAATAGTCTACCATAAAATTAATAAAGAAAACGAAGGCCCCATCTCCAGAAGATCCGTTTTCTATACGTGTTCGCACTAGTGAAATAAAAGAAATCGATTTTTATTACGAATCTACACTCGGATACGAATCCCGAACGAAATCTAGTCATTTGGCCCTAGAGCCATGGTCAACCCACCCATAAATGGTCACTATCATTATTGAGTAACTTTTCGCACAATCATCATGAGAAATAGACATGATAGTGATATTCGTAATGATATTGTTAAAAAACGAGGTGAAAGTGATAATGACAATAACGACAATAATTATCATGATGAGAACAACAACGATAATGACAATAAAAATAACAATGATAGAAATAATGACTGATGATGATGAAGATGATGATCATCATAATGATAATAAAATGCATAATGACGCTGATAGTAATATTAATGATAATATCATTAATACCAACAACATCATTTACAACAACAACAATGATAACAAAAATGATAACAAAAACAGCCAATCATATCCTCAAGAGTATAGCAGAAAAAAAAACAAGTATACAAGTTTTATAACAAAGACAAAGAGATGTAATACACAAGTAATACATACGAGGCTTGTTAGTTTAAATGTTTTTTGTTTTGTTTGTTGTCTCTTGTTTTTGTGTCTTTATGTGACTGTTTTTATCTCACTCTTTCTCTTTCTCCTATTTTCATGTCACTTTCTCTTTCTTTTACTCTTTCTCTTTCTTTCTCTCTCTCTCCTTTTCTTTCACTCTCACCCTCTCTTTCCCTTTCTCTGTCACTTTCTCTTTCTCTCTTTCATCTCCTCCTCCTCTTCCTCCCTTTCTCCCCCTATCTTCTTCCCTCCTCTCCCCCTTTCTTCCTACCTACTCCAAATTTCTCTCCTTTCCCCTCACTCAAACTCTCTTCCCCCTCCCCCCTTCTCCTCTTCTCTCTCCTCTCCCTCCTTCCCCACCTTCTCCCCTTCTCCCTCTCTCCTCTCCCTTCTCCCCACCTTCTCCCTTTCTCCCTCCTTCTCCCTCTATCCTCTCCTCTCCCTTCTCCCCACCTTCTCCCTTTCTCCCTCTCTCCTCTCCTCTCCCTCCTTCCCACCTTTTCTCATTTTCCCTCTCTCCTCTACACTATCCCCTCACTCAAGCTTTCACCCCCCTCCCCCTATCCCCCTCCTTCTCCCTTTCACCCTCTCACTTCTCCCCTACCCCCCCCCCCCCCTTCTTCCCCTCCTTC
>BOPN01000604.1:32500-42500 GCA_017312705.2 Penaeus japonicus
TGCCCATTGATTGAGGAGACGAAGCCTTACTGTTTATTATCACTCGCAGGTGTCAGTGTCAGCATCAGATCACAGAATTTAATCGGTCAATATCAGTTTAATCCGTCAGGTAAATTACACGAAACGACGGTGAAAAAAATAATATTATCATAAAGGTTTGTCGTACATGATTGCATTAATTGTATTTTTGTTGTTTCTTTATAGAAAATTAGGATAAAGGGTTTGTCTGTGTGAACTTTTCATGCGCTATTTGGTGACACGAATATGTGTCGATATCAAGTCTCAAAATTTCATCGGAGGATATCAGTTTAATCCGTTCAGTAAAGAAAAACCGATGATGGAATATATAATAATAATGATAAGAGCATCATCTATCTACTATCAAAAAAGAAATTAGATATATATTTCATAAGATATTATCATTTCTAAAGTTATATCAACCCTTTTCGCACAGCTTATAGCATAAAGGTCAGTGTCAATGCCTAAATTTATCGTTCTATATCAATTCAATCCGTCAAATAAAATGTCTAAAAGAACGATGGATAAATCAAATCAAATTAATTAAACTTAATGTTAAATGCGTGATATGAAGTGGTGATATATAATTTATTTTATTAACTTTTCACGCGCAGTTGAGAACAGTAGAGCCAGGTGTCAGTATCATATTTGATGACGTAATTGATCACTATCAGTTTAAGCTGTCAAATAAGATATATAAGATGATGGATGAAAATGGTAATGATACATCAAACATAAGCATGAATAGATAATCTTGAAAAAATGGTGATATATCATTTCATATATTGAACATTCCTCGAACAGCTGGTAACACTCCACCCCTTACCTTCTCTCTCTCTCTCTCTCTCTCTCTCTCTCTCTCTCTCTCTCTCTCTCTCTCTCTATATATATATATATATATATATATATATATATATATATATATATATATATACATATATATCTGTGAGTGTGTGTGTGTGTGTGTGTGTGTAATACATATGTATACATACATATGCAAACATGCCTACATATATATACATAACTATATACATACATGTGTGTATATATATATATGTATGTATATATATATATATATATATATATATATATATATATATATATATATATATATATATATACATATATATATACACATATATATACACATATACATATATATACATACATATATATACATACATATATATACATACATATACATACATATATACATATATATATATATATATATATATATATATATATATATATATATATGTATATATATATATATATATATATATATACATATATCACTCAAATATGCCAACAGAATTAAAAAAAAACAAAAAACGATAAATGACTTCAGAACCGCAATTAGCACCCCCCCCCCCCCCCCCCCCCCCCCCCCCCCCCCCCCCCCCCCCCCCCCCCCCCCCCCCCCCCCCCCTCCAAAATACAGGAAATAAAACCCTCATTTTTTTATCTCTCTCTATATCAATATTGACTCTCGACGCGTGCAAAATATATCTACGACGTGAATATTACCTTGATGTGTAAAGCGATATGAGGAAATGACGAAGATTCTCTACGAGAGAGAATCATGTACGTGTGAAATATCGAAGCGTAAAATGGCAGTTCAATATGGCGCGCGAATTCCTACATTTCACATGGACTGAGTGCCTATATATATTACGACCTTCGATCTCGCTTTATTTATTCATTTTGGTTTCTCTTTCTGTTTTTTTTTTTTTATTATCTTTTCTGTTTTCTTTTGTTGTTTGTTTTCCCTCTCTCTGTTTATTTATCTGTTTTCGTTTATGTTTCCCTTTCGTTTTTCGTCTCTCTCTCTATATATATATA
This sequence comes from Penaeus japonicus, assembly GCA_017312705.2. Taxonomy (NCBI): domain Eukaryota; kingdom Metazoa; phylum Arthropoda; class Malacostraca; order Decapoda; family Penaeidae; genus Penaeus; species Penaeus japonicus. The sequence continues at coordinate 34,364 of BOPN01000604.1, forward strand.
TTTTTTTTTCCCTTTCTCTTTCTCCCCTCTCTCTCTTTCTCTCTCCCCTTCTCTTTCACATTTCTCTCTCTTCCCTCTCTCACTCTCTCTCCCTCCAATCCTCCCTCTCTCCTTCCCTCCCCCCACTCTCTCCCTCTACCTCCCTCTCTCTTCCTCTCCCTCTACCTCCCTCCCACCTTCCCTCCCTCCCACCTTCCCTTCCTCCCACCTTCCCTCCCTCCCCTTTCTCCCACCTTCTCTTCCTCTCACCTCCCCCCCCCTCTCTCTTTCTCTCTCTCTCTCTCTCTCTCTCTCTCTCTCTCTCTCTCTCTCTATCTCTCTCTCTCTCTCTCCTTCTCCATCTTTTTACCTCCCTCTCGGGTTACTCGGTAAACTAATTTAGCCAAAGAATTGAAAAAAGAAGAAAAAAATATTTCAGGATTCATTTTTTTTCAAGGGAATTGGGAATATTCTGTTTGGATAATGTTATCATGGGAGATGAAAGAAAGGGGGGGGGGGGGAGAGAAGGTGGAAGAAGGTATGAGGTGGAAGAGGAGGTGGAAGAAGATGGTAGGATGTAGAAGGAGGTATGAGGTGGTAGGATGTGGTAGGAGGTGGAAGAAAGTGGAAGAAAGTGGAAGGGAGAGAAGTTGGAAGGAGGTATAAGTAGAAGGAAGCGTAAGGGAAAGGACGTGAAAGGAAATGGAAGGAAGAGGAGATAAAAGGAAGGGGAAGGAAGAAGAGGAGGTGGAAGGAGGTGGTCTCAAGAGGAAGTAGAAAGATATAGAAGAGAAATGAAGTGGAGGTGGAGGAAGATAGACGGAAGAGGAGATGATAGGAGGTGGAAACAAGAGGAGGCTAAAGGAGGTGGAAGGAAGAGGAGGTTAACGGAGGTGGATGGAGTGAAAGAAGAAGAGGAACAAGTGGGAAGAGATAAGAGGAAGTAGAATAAACAAGGAAGAGGAAGAGGAAGTGAAAGACGATTATTTGGAGGTGGAAGGAAAGAGGAAGGGGAGAAGGAAGAAAATTAAGAGGAGACAGAGGTGGAAAGAAGAGCAAGTGGAAGAAGAGGAACCAGAGGTGGAAGAGGATTACAAAGAGGAGAAAGAAGAGGGTTCTAATAATGATCATAAGAATTAAGAAAGTGATATAAAAAGTAATAAAAATAAACCCAAATAACAAGAACAATAAATCTATGATTTATAAAAAAAAAAAAAAAAATAGAAGAAAAAAACTGACAACAATAACAACAATTTGACGAGCACTGATAACAACAAAACCATATTATAAATAAAGAAAAATAACAAATTGCTTAAAAGAAAAAGAAAAAAAAGAAAAGAGAGAGAGAGAGAGAGAGAGAGAGAGAGAGAGAGAGAGAGAGAGAGAGAGAGAGAGAGAGAGAGAGAGAGAGAGAGAGAGAGAGAAACACCAACCAATCAACAAAACAATTTATGATGTAAATCAAGGACACGGAACAAACAATTGAAAAGAAGAAAAAAAGAAGAAAATCACAAAAATAAAAAAATAAAAAAAGATGAAAAGCTGAGAATCCGCTTGACATTTGTACCTCGTTGTCGTACATCTGGCAACACGACCGTCACCCGCCCGGCAAGGAGTTAGAAAAGTTTAAAAATAAATTCATCGTTAAATTTAAAGACAAGGAGAGAGGGAGAGAGAGAGAGAGGGAGAGAGAGATGGATATTATAAGAACGAGTTTGTAAATGCAAAGCTTGTATTGGAATATCTATGTCTGGTTATCTGTGTGTGTATTAAGTGTGTTTTTCCGTGTGTGTGCGTGTTGTGTTTGTGTCTGTGTGTGTGTTTGTATATGTATGTGTGTGTGTGTGTGTGTGTGTGTGTGTGTGTGTGTGTGTGTGTGTGTTTGCGCGCATATAATTCGCATCACGTAATGAGTAACAAAATATCTCATTACGAGAACAAATCATTTTCAATATCTCACAAAAACGTATTCAAATTAGTTTTATGAAGACACGAGTATTTTCGGAAATTCTTTGACTTCCTCGTTCTTAACTTCAATATCGTTAATAAGAGATTAATTAGCTCACGGTAATTATGTTCAAGCACACGCACACATACGCACACGTGCACACAGACGCACACGGTAGAGGGGACGTATTATATGACAAATGGTATGGCAGTCTTCCTTCTTCTTATCTCATGTCATTTAGCTCTCTTTCTCTCTCTCTCTCTCTCTCTTTCTCTTCCCCTCTCTCTCTCTTTCTCTTCCTCTCTCCTTCTCTCTTTCTTAATTTTCCACCTTTTCTCTCTCTCCCTCTCGCTCTCTCTCTTTCTCTTACTCTCTCCTTCTCTCTTTCTTAATTTTCCACCCTTTCTCTCTCTCTCTCTTTCTCTTCCTCTCTTCTTCTCTCTTTCTTAATTTTCCACCCTTTCTCTCTCTCGTTCGCTCTTTTTCACTCTCTACTTCCTCTTATTATTTTGTTTATTCTTTCTCATTCTCTTTCTTACTCTCTACTTCCCTCTATACCTTTCATTCTTCCTCATTCTCTCTCTGTCTCCTGTTTGCTCCCTTTTTAGAGGGAGGGAGGGGGCGCGCCTTATCCCCTCCTCCCCAATCCCCCACCCTTAAACGTATCTCTTCGCCCCCCCCCCATCCCCCCATCACCTCCTGTACCCCTTCTACCCTACGCCCCCCCTCCCACCTAGGGCACGTGGGTAAGGGGCAGGCCAGGGCAGAAATAGCCTCACGGGGTTATTTTAGTAGCCTCAATTTTGTTATTTTGCTACGTGGGGTGGGGAGAGAGTTGGGTGGAGGGGGGGGGGGAGTAGGAGTAGGAGGAGAAGGAGGAGGAGGAGGAGGAGGTAGATGAAGAAGAAGAAGAAGAAGAGGGTGTGGGGTGGAGGAATGAGGAAGAGAAGGAGGGTGAAGAGGAAAAGGAAGAGGAGGAGGAAGAGGAGTAGAAGGAGGAGGAAGTGGAATAGGAGGAGGAGGAAAGAAGAGGAAAGGGGGGTATGGGTAAGAGGAAGAGCAGCAGAGGTTGTGGGGAAGAGGAATGAGGAAGGAAGAGGAGGAGGAATAAGGAAAGAAGAGGAAGAGGAGGAGGGGAAGAAGAAGGTAAGCCCCAGCATAGCCACAGAGAGGGAAAATAAGAGGAAGTAAAAACACAGATAGAAGAGAAGGAGAATACGAAAAACAAAACAAAAACAAACAAACAAACAAGCAGGAGAATTCCCCCTCCCCCCCCCAAAAAAAAAGGAAAAATTAACCAGAAAAAAAAGAGCATCATAAAGAAAAAGAGAAAAAAAATTAAAGAGGAAGTGTAGGAGGGGAAATCCGGGCGTAGAGGAAAAGATTAAACCGTAGCTCTTTTATCTTCCGTGTACTATTAAAAGAGGGGAAGGAGGGGTGTATGGAAGGTCGGAGAGAGGGGAAGGAGAAGGGGGTGAGGGGGTGGAGGAGAAGGGGTAAGGGGGTGGAGGAGGAGGAGGGGTACGGGGAGGAAGGGGTAGGGGTAGGAGGGGGGGTGGGGGGAAGGATGAGGAGGGGCAGGGGGGACAGAGGGGTAGGAGGGGGTGGTAAGAGGAAGGGGGTGAGGGAAAAGAGGGGTTGTAGGAGGAAGGGGTGGGGGATGGAAGGGTTGGAGAGAGGAAGAAGGGGAGGGGGAAGAGGAGGGTGAGGGGAAGAGAATGGAGGGTAAGGAGGGGTAAGAGGAAAAGGGGGTATGGAGGGTAGGAGAGAGGGGTAGGAGGAGGGGGCAGAGTAGTGGAAAAGAGGGGATGGGGATAAGGAGTGGGTGTGGGTAAGGAGGGGGGGGGGCGAAAGGGGTAGGAAGAGGGGGGAGGAGGGTGTAATGGGAAGGAAGGAAAAGAGTAACAGTAAGGAAGAGTAGAGGGAAGGAAGGAAGTCGAGAGGGGTAGGAGGAGGAGAGAGGAAGAAGGTAGGAAGATGAGAGTGGAGTGGACGTATGAAGGAAAAGAAAAAGAAAGAACGAAAGAAAAAAAAACAGGTTATCATTGGTCCATTCAAACGGCTGCATAACCGCTTGCGACACCAAACGGTGGCCGGTGATTGGTTAGACGGTGTCAATTAAGTGGGGGCGGGGCTTATTGTCAGCCAATTAGGATCCTCTTGGTCACTGTAATCGACTTGTGATTGGCTGTTGTTTGCGGTCCAATATAAATGAAAATGAGACGCAACCGCCACCGGGATTGATCTGCTGTTTGTCGACTCTCGCTATATTTTCGAAATTCATTGGATTACGAAATTAACGGCGGCGCGAAAAACGTTATAACGATTCTATAATTGGTTGTTCATGTATGTTTGTGTGTGTGTGTGTGTGTCTTTGTTTGTTTGTTTGTGTGTGTGTGTGGGGGGGTGGGGTGCATGTTTGTGTGTGTATTATGTGTATGTTGTTTTATGTGCATGTGTGTATGTCCTTGTTAATATAAAAAGTATGGAAACTTCGTATCTGAAGAAAAGATGGAATAGCGTACACATATTATTTCCGGTCATTTTTGAGCCTATAGCACGGCTTTCTCCTCTTTCTCCTCCTCCCTGCTCTTCTTTTCATTTCTTCTTTCAACTTATCTCTCTCTCTTTCCTCCCTTCCCTCTCTCTCGCACTCTTCCCTTTCTTCCCCTCCACCATTCTTCCTCTCATTCCTCCTCCTTCTTTCCTCCCCCACCTCCCTCCTTTTATCCTCTCTCTCCTCCCCTTCATTCCTCTCTCCCTCTCTCCCTCCATCCCACTTCCCTCCTTTACACCTCCCCTCCCCTCTTAATTCCTTACTTCCCTCCTTCCCTCCTTTCATCCCTCCTACCTCTCAGTATTCCTATTTTGATCCATCACTTTGATCTATTGATTTCTAAGTAAGTTAGTATATGAAGTTCGTTATTTATCTGTCAGTTACTTACCTACGTATCTGTATAAAGGTTTGAAGAGTCAGTAAGTGTAGCAGGTAGATCGGGGTCACTCCCTCTCTCTCTCTCTCTTTCTCTCTTTCTTTCTCTTTTTCTCTCTTCTCATTCTCTCTCTCTTTCTCTTTCTCTCTCTTTCTTTCTCCTCCCTCTCTCTCTCTCTCTCTCTCTCTCTCTCTCTCTCTCTCTCTCTCTCACTCTCTCTCTCTCTCACTCTCTCTTGGTATCACACTCTCTCACACTCTTTTTATTCCTCCCCCTTTCTCTTTTCATTTCCCTCCTCTTTCCCTCCCCTCCCCTCCCCTCCCCTCCCCTCCCCTCCCCTTCCTCCACACCTCTCAACTCCTTCCATCCTCCCTTTCTCCTCCCACCCACCCCTTCCTCCATCCCTCTCTTTCCCTCCCCGCCTCTCTGCCTCCCACAATTCTCCTATTTGCTCTTACACTCACTCTGTCTCGAGGGAGTTTACTAAGAACGTTTAAGTAGACACAGATATGACGGATTTTTTTTTTCTTTTTTTTTTTCTTTTTTTTTTTTTTTTTTTTTTTTTCTTACCGGTGAGGTAGATTCAGGTGTGTTCTTACTGTTTGGAAGTTAAAATGATGAGTATGATATAATGATGATAAGTATCCTTTATACTCCTTCTGATACTGACATTGATAAAAATTATGTTAATGATAATATTCATGTGGAATTAACTACAGATAATTATGATACTAATGGATTGATAGTAAACAATAAAATGGTAATGGTCATAATGATTACAGTGATGATGATAATGGCAATGATAATGGTATTACGAGAAAAAAGAAAGAGAAGATTATTAACATCAGCAAGAAGAAAAAGCTTGATTGAGAAAAAGAGAGAATGAGATAGCGAGAGAGAGAGAGAGAATGAGTAAGTAAGACAGAGACAAAGACAAGCAGACAAACAAACATAGACAGAGAGAATGAGATAGAGAGGGAGAAAGAGAGAGAGAGAGAGAATGAGATAGCAAAAGAGAGAGAGAGAAAAAATGAGATATCGAGAGAGATAGCAAGAGAGAGAGAGAGAAAAAAAAAAGAGATAGCGAGAGAGAAAATGAGATAACGAGATAGCGAGAGAGAGGGAGAGAGAGAGATAGCGAGAGAGAGAGAGAGAAATCCACCCAAGACAAGATTGCCGAAAGACAGATGGCCAGTCGAGTGATTCACGCTGCAAGATCTTGCTGTCTCCTTCACCTTCGTCTGGACGAATTAAAGCGAGTGTTTTATTCGTCTTTATATGGCCGAGTGTTTCTGCCTATCTCGGACTTATTTACTTTCTATCTTTCTCTTTCTCTTTTTCTTAGGGTCTTTCTCTCGTTCTTTTTCTCTTTATTTTTCTTATTTTTTTCTCTCATTTTTTTTCTCCGTCTTTTTTCCCTCTCTCTCTCTCTCTCACTCTCACTCTATCTCTCTCTCCCTCTCCCATTCCCACTCCCTCTCCCACTCTCACTCTATCTCTCTCTCCCTCTCCCATTCCCACTCCCTCTCCCACTCTCACTCTATCTCTCTCTCCCTCTCCCATTCCCACTCCCTCTCCCACTCTCACTCTATCTCTCTCTCCCTCTCCCATTCCCACTCCCTCTCCCACTCTCACTCTATCTCTCTCTCCCTCTCCCATTCCCACTCCCTCTCCCACTCCCACTCCCACTCCCACTCCCACTCCCACTCCCACTCCCACTCCCTCTCCCACTCCCACTCTCTCTCCTATTTATATTTCTGTTTTTTTACGTATTAGTCTTGTGATTCTATCAAATGCTTTTGTTTTGTGGAAACGTCATTGTAAATATTGATCGATTTTTTCTTCCTTTACAGGTAAGAAGTGTGTCCTTTTCTATCGTCGTTTGGTACGTATAATAACAGTGTGTGTGTATGTATGCACATACACACATAAATATATATAAATATATATATATGTATATATATATATATATGTATATATATATATATATATATATATATATATATATATATATATATATATATAGATATATATATATATATATATATATATATATATATATATATATATATATATATATATATATACATGTACATATATTTATATATACACACACACATATATATGTATGTATATATATATATATATATATATATATATATATATATATATATATATATATATATGCATATGTATATATATGTACATAAAGAGAGAGAGAGAGAAAGAGAGAGAGAGAACGAAAGAGAAAGCGAAAGAGAGAGTGAGTGAGAGAGAGAGAGAGAGAGAGAGAGAGAGAGAGAGAGAGAGAGAGAGAGAGAGAGAGAGAGAGAGAGAGAGAGAGAGAGAGAGAGAGAGAGAGAGAGAGAGAGAGAGAGAGAGAGAGAGAGAGAGAGAGAGAGAGAGAGAGAGAGAGAGAGAGAGAGAGAGAGAAAGAGAAAGAGAGAGAGAGAGAGAGAAAGCGAAAGAGAGAAAGCGAAAGAGAGAGAGAGAGAGAGAGAGAGAGAGAGAGAGAGAGAGAGAGAGAGAGAGAGAGAGAGAGAGAGAGAGAGAGAGAGAGAGAGAGAGAGAGAGAGAGAGAGAGAGAGAGAGAGAGAGAGAGAGAGAGAGAGAGAGAGAGAGAGAGAGAGAGAGAGAGAGAGAGAGGGAGAGAGAGAGAAAGCGAAAGAGAGAGAGAGAGAGAGAAAGCAAAAAAGAGAGTGAGAGAGAAAGAGGAGGGCCTCAAACAAGAGACAAAGCAATGATAAATAGCCAGACAGGTGTGTAAGTATGAAGCATTGCACTGATTATGATTGTCATCGGCAGATCATTTTCATTCGTCTTTGTCGTGGTATTGCAATTTTATTATCTTTTCTATTATTTGTTGTCTATTTGTTTTTGTTAGATCGTTTTTTTTTTTGTTATTGGTGTTATGTTGTTGTTATTAATGTTATTTTACTTATATCGTTTATCGGGAAGTGATAGATTTATATTATGAAAAGACTTTACGTATCGTTACTACTGTTATTATTATAATCATTATGATTTTCGTTGTTATCTTTGCTATTGCGTGTCCATTATCACTATCTGTATTATTATTGTTATCATCATCATCATTTTTATCACTGTCATAATTACTATCATTATCATTATCTATCCTTATTTATCTATCACTATAACTATTATTATTATCTTTATCATTATCATCATTACTAATGGTATTATCATTATGTTATCATTATTACTACCATTATCATTATCATTACAATCACTATGATTATTGCTAATATCATCATTA
>BOPN01000604.1:47500-49643 GCA_017312705.2 Penaeus japonicus
TCTCTCTCCCTCTCTCTCTCCCTCCCTCTTCCCCCTGTCTTTGATTGAATAAATAAATTGATAGATGATAAATCACTCAAACGTTAAGAACATATTGCAGAGTACGAAATATTATGAGACAAGAATGAGGTATAATGAAAAGGGATATTTTTCTCTCCCTTATTCGCTCAATCTTTTCCTCCCCTTCATCATTTTTTTATCTTTCTTTCTATACATGTATTAAAAAATGGACAGATATTTGATGAAGTGATTTTGAGATATAATTAATTATGTAACTTTATGTTCGATCAAAGATATATAAGATATAATTAGATAACTATAACTATAAGAAAATATAAAATTGTCTATTGATATGTAATGACGATACTCAAATTTATGCTAATGAGTGAGACATGAGGTAGATATTTGCAAATTTATGAACGCGCTTATCTAGATATAAACATTTAAATATAGACATTTACGCTTATACACACTGAAACGCACATATGTAGACACACACACACACAGACTCATACATACACACCCATGCACACACACACATACAAACACCCATACACACATACATACCCATATACAGACACACGCGCACCCACACACAGACGCACACACACACACACACACACACGCACATACACAGTCTGAATTGACAGGCTGATGAAGTAGCTGTCATTCATAAAATACAGAAGTTTATCTCCCCCCCCCCCTCTTCCCATCCCCATCCCCCCTCCATCCCCCCTTTAACTCCCCTCATTCCCACTTCTCCTCCCCCCCCCCCACTCCTACCCCTATCGGTCTCCCGCCTTCTCCCCTTCTCTCTCCCCCCCTGCATTCCCCTTATCCCATCCCCCCCCCTTCTCTCTTACATTCCTACCCCCTTCGCTATTTTCCCCCCTTTCCCCTCTTCCCCCCCTCCCCCCCTCCTCCTCCTTCTCTCCCCTCACCTCCTACACCACACCATCCTCCCTCCTCCTCTCACCCTCTCTTCAAGCGAGAGACAAGACCAGGTAAACACTAATGATGGCAAGATAATGCTGTTTGAGACAATGCCCTTTGTCTTCGTGTGTGTGTAGAAGCAGAACCATTGCGATTTTAGTTTTTTTGGGACTTCCTTTTTCTCTCTTTTTTCCCTTTTTTTCCTCCCCCTTTTTTGGTGTCTTTTTTTGCTGAGTGTCTGGACTCACTTAAGAGGGTGGTGGTAGGGAGAGGGTAGGTAGGGGAGCATCTCGGGAGGGGGGCGGGGCACTGTGCAAGTGGAGGTGACGAGCGGTGTTGTGCTTTTTGTTGTGGTTAAAATGCAAGATGTGTGCTTTTTTACTCGCACTTTTTATTCTTGTATGTGTAGTTCTAAATGGCTTTTTTTGTAATTTATTTCCGTGTTTTTTTTTCCCTTCCCTCTTCTCCCTCCTTTTCTCCTTCCTACCTCTTCCCCTTTCTCTTTTCACCCTCTGACCTTCCCCCTGTTCCTCCTCCTCTCCTACTCTTTTATTTCTCCTACCTCCTTCTTTTCTCCTTCCTACCCCTTCCCCTTTCTCTTTTCTCTCTCTCCCCTTTCACTTTCACCCTCCGCTCCTTCCCCTTATCTTCTCCTTCTATCCCTCTCCTTCTCCTATCCTCCTTCCTAACCCCTTCCTTTTCTCTTTTCTTCCTCTCCCCTTTCCCCTTTTCCTGATCTTCTCCTACCCTTGTCCTTCTCCTGATTTCCTCCATCCGACCCCTTCCCCTTTTTCCTTCTCCCTTTCCCTTCCCCCTTCCTCCTCTTCTCTTCCCCTTTACATCTCCTCCCACCTTCTTTCCTCCTTCCCATCCCTCTTCCTCTCTCCTTCCCCCTCTTCCCCTCTTCCTTCTCCTCTACCTCCTCCCCTTCCCTTTATCTCCCTCCTTCCCCTCCTACCTCCCTCCATTAAGTGATGCTGGAGCTCGATCTTCTTCGTGCCAAGATGTTAAGTAAATCAGCGCCGGCCCTCAGTGGCACCTCGGGCAATGGATGGCATTCCGGTGCCGCCGTGGGGAGGCTTGGCTGAATACTTTAGAAAGACATTGTTCGTCTCTGTCTGTTCTTGGATCTAGTTCTGTCGATATGTCTGTCTGTCTTTATGTATATACTGTATATATATATATATATGTATGTATATACATACATATA
>BOPN01000604.1:57666-62666 GCA_017312705.2 Penaeus japonicus
TATAGGGGGTATGGGGGTGGAGGAGGTGAATGAAATTAATCTTGATGAAGTAAGGAAGACCGGAAGAAAAGGCCTGTTGTGATTAATCCGTCAATACATAGTGAGTGTTGGTTTCATTATGTCGTTATTATATTTTTTCCTTTAGGTTTCGTTCGATGTCCTTCTATCACCCTTCTATACAGGGCATTTTCGTCCAGATCTATGTATCTATATCTGTCTATCTATTCTCAATATATGTCTTTAGGTATATTTATGTATTTATCCACACTCACACACACACACACACACACACACACACACACACATACACACACACACACACACACACACACAAACACACACGATATATATATATATGTATGTACATATATACATACATACATATATAATATATGTATATATATATATATATATAAATGTATATACATATATATATATATATATATATATATATATATATATATATATATATATATATATATATATATATATATATACATACACACACACACACACACACACACACACACACACACACACACACACACACACACATATATATATATATATATATATATATATATATATATATATATATATATATATATACATATATATATGTATGAATGTATATATATATATACATATACATATACATATATATATATATATATATATATATATATATATATATATATATATATATATATACATACGTATGTATGTATATATATATATATATATATATATATATATATATATATATATATATATATATATATGTATATATATATATATATATATATATATATATATATATATATATATATATATATATATATATATGTATATATATATATATATATATATATATATATATATATATATATATATATATACATACGTATGTATATATATATATATATATATATATATATATATATATATATATATATATATATACATATACATATATATACATATAATAGATATATATGTATGTATGTATATATATATATATATATATATATATATATATATATACATACACATATATATGCATATAAACACACATATATACATGTGTGTGCATATATACAATTTCATGCACATATACGTGTGTGTGTGTGCCTGGAGAAATCTTTTAACAATAAGATTTACAATCAGTCTAATTCCAGATTGGTCTCATCATTTCTGGTCACTAATCACCCTCGTTTTCTGGCTTGATATTTCATCATGATGCATGCATTAAAAGTACGGCGATGATAAGGATGAGGATGATGATAATTAAATGAAAATAATGATAATAATAATGTTTTTTATGATGATAATAATGATAGTAATAATGAGGATAATGGTAATGATTATGATGATTATGATAATAGTGATGATAATGATAATGATAATAATAAGGATGCTAATGATAAGAATAGCAAAAATAATTATAATGATGATGGTAATGATGATAGCAACAGCAATAACAACAAAAACAACAATAATGAGGAAGATGAAGGTAATAATAACACAAATTATAATAATGATAATGATAGGAATGAAAAAGATTAAGACAAAAATTAAGACAACAAAGATTGATATACAACAACAAAAGAACAAAAACAAAAACGCTAACATTATCAAAAAACAACAACAACACCAACAACACAAATAATAATAATGAAAATAAGAATAACAATAAACAGATATAAAGAAACAGAAAGAAAAACAATAATTGAAAAAAAAAATCAAATGGCAATAAAAAAATAAAAACCCTCCTTACGCAACCGTCAAAGTAACAACCATTGCATTGTCTCCCATGAAAGTTAATGAGGCGATCCTTAGCTCCATGAGTCCGTTGGACAGCGACAGCAAACGTCACCTATCCATCGTCACCTGTTGGCTGTTTGTTACTCGACAGCCATTAACTGAAGCAAAACTTAACGAGGAAAGTGACAGACGAAAGTTTTCAATATGGCGGACTCGACTCTCGTTTTCTGTTTGTTTGACGACCGTTCGAGGGGAGACTTTGCGGATCTGTTCTTCGGCGTCTTTTTTATTCTTCTTTTTCTTCTTCTTCCTCTTCGTCTTTTGTTGTTTTTTCCATTTCTTCTTTTACTCTTTAATCTCTCCTTCTTTCTCCTTCTCCTCTTTCTTAATCTTATTTACTTCTCATTTCAACACACAGCCACCCACACACTCACAAACAAGCAAACACAAACACAAATAAACAAACACAAACACACAGTCAACCAAACACAAAACACCCACGCATGCAAACACAAACAAGCGCCTCCAAAAGTCAACCAAACAATCAAAGGCAAGAGAGAAAACATACCGAAATGCTTTTAATGTTTCTGTCATTCCGAATATTTCGAATTTGCGCCAAACAAATATACACGAGGAAGACTAACGCTACAAACACATTCCGGCGGAAACAAAAACAAAAAAAAAGGAAAATGAATTTGAAATATTGAAAGTGGAGAGAGAGGAGGAAGGAAGGGGGTGAGACAATGGGAGTACGAGAGAGAGAAAGAGAGAGAGAGAGAAAAGAGAGAGAGAGAGAGAGAGAGAGAGAGACAAAGAGAGAGAGAGAATGAGAGACAGAGACAGACACAGAGAGAGAGACAGAGAGAGAGAGAGAGAGAGAGAGAGAGAGAGAGAGAGAGAGAGAGAGAGAATGAGAGAGAGAGAGAGAGAGACAGAGAGAGAGAGAATGAGAGACAGACAGACACAGAGAGAGAGACAGAGAGAGAGAGGAAGGGAGGGAGAGAGAGAGAGAGAGAGAGAAGCGAGAGAGAGAGAGAAAAGCGAAAGGGAAAAATAATTTTTTATAATCATTACTACTTAAATCAATTTTGTTGTAGTTATCATCCTCACTATAATTTTTGTTGATATCATTATCACAATTATCATCATTATAATCATCATCATCATCATAAATAAAATAATTATCATTATCAACATCATTATTACCACTATCATTATCATCATTATCATCATCATCATTATTACCATTATCATTATCATCATCAACATCATCATTACCATTATCATTATCATCATAATCATTATCATCATAATAATATTGTCATCATTGTCGTTTCCATTATCATCCTAATTGCACCATTAATCTAATCACTATCATCATCACTCTTACTAGATTCCCAATTACGAACACTTCATTAATAACAATAACAAACTCAACAACACAACATATGCAATTGCCGTATAATCGAAATTACGCCATGGAAAGGGGATATTTATACAGAAATTACATATCTTGTATTATCATGCACTCTCATTCATGCATTTTTCATGTGGAGAAAATAGTCATGCAAACACCTTTTTTTTTTTTTTTTTTTTTTTTTTATTCAAAAGCAAAAGGGAGTAATAGGGAAGATATATTTGTGTATGTATATATGCTTGTAGGTACGCAGATATGTTGGTTATGTGTGTGGGGTGGGGGTGGGGGGAGGGGGGTGCTTGTGTGTTTATGTTTGTGTGTGTGTGTGCGTGTGTGTGTGTGTGTGTGTATGTGCTTGTGTGTGTGTGTGTGTGTGTGTGTGTGTGTTGTGTGTGTGTGTGTGTGTGTGTGCGTACGTGTGTGTGTGTGTGTATGTGTGTGTGTGTGTTTGTGAAAGTTTGTATGCATGTGTGTGAGTTTTTAAGTGAGGATGCTTGTGTGTGTTAGTGTGTGTATTTTTGTGTACGCGTGCTTGTGTGCGCGTGGTTGTGTGCGTGCGTGTTTGTGTATGTGTGCTTGTATGTGTGTGTGATACCTACTTACAAACACAGAAACATACAAGCAGATACAAGCACAGATAGAGAAAGGTAAAGATAGTTAGAGAGGCAGACAGATATACAGATAGATCGATAGATAGCTAGGTATACAAATAATAGCTAAAAAGGTAGAAAGATATTTAGGTAGATTGATAGGTAGAGCGATAAACATAGATAGATAGATAGAGAGGGAGAGAGAGAGGGGGAGAGAGAGAGGAGAGAGAGAGAAGGAGAAAGAGAGAGAGAGAGAGAGAGAGAGAGAGAGAGAGCAGCGCCTCCCCACCCACTCGCGTGTCCAGAATAAGAGACGAAAAATGCTTTGGCGAGTCCCTCAAGCAGGAAGCATCTCCAACCCCTGCGACCTCTTCCCTCCTCTACCCCCTCCCCTCCCCCCCTCCTTTACTTCTTCCTCTTCTTCTCCCCCCCCCCCCCTCCTTCACTTCTTCCTCTTCTTCTCTCCCCCCTCCTTCACTTCTTCCTCTCTCTCCTCCTCTTCTTCTCCTTTTTTTCTCTTCTTCTTCCTTCTACTTCTTCCTCTTCCCCCTTCCCCCCCTTTTCCTTTCCCTTCCTCCCTTCTCTCCCCTCCTCCTCTTTCTTCCCCCCTCTTCCCCTTCTTCCTCCTCCCGTCCAACCACCCCCTCTCCTTATCTCCCTCCCTTTCCTCTCCCCCCTCTTTCTCCCACCCTCTCCCCACCCCTTCCCCACCACCACCGCCTACCCCCCTTCTCCCCTCCCCTATCCATCCTTCGTTAGTACTTAAAAAAATAAAAAGAAAAAAGAAAAAAAGAAAGATAAGAATGAAGATATTAACAAAAGAAAGTTGGAAAGTTAACAAGAGTAGGACTGTGGGTGGAAGGGGGGGGGGAGAGGGGAGGGGGAGAGGGAGAGGGGAAAGCGTGGAGAGGAAAGAAAGAGGGGGAGGGGGTAGAGGAGGAGGGGGTCAGGAAGAGGAGGAGAGAGAGGGGAGAAAAGAGGAGAAAGAGGAAGAGGGAGATGAGAGGGGACAGAGAAGAAAAAGAAGAGAGAGAGGTGAGAGAAGATAAAGAAAAGAGAGAGAGGAGAGAGAAGAAAAAGAAGAGAGAGAGAGGAGAGAGAAGAAAAAGAAGAGAGAGAGGGGAGAGAGAAGAAAAAGAAGAGAGAGAGAGGAGAGAGAAGAAAAAGAAAAGAGAGAGAGGAAAGAGGACAAAAGAAAAAGAGGGAAGAAGAGAGAGGAGAAAAGAGAA
>BOPN01000604.1:72666-75166 GCA_017312705.2 Penaeus japonicus
CCCGCCTTGCTTTCGCCACGTCCACTCTCTCTCTCTCTCTTCTCTGTTTTCTCTCTTCTCTCTCTCTCTCTCTCTCTCTCTTCTCTGTTTTCTCTCTTCTCTCTCTTTCTCTTTCTTTCTCTTCCTCTCACTCTCTCTGTCCCTCTCTCTCTCTCTCTCTCTCTCTCTCTCTCTCTCTCTCTCTCTCTCTCTCTCTCTCTCTCTCTCTCTCTCTCTCTCTCCCCACTCTCTCCTCTCTCTCTCGACGCCGGCAGATAATGATGCTGAAGAGGCTGTCCTTGTGTCACTGGAGGCATGAGATGAAGAGAGGGAGGGTTATGTATGTAGGGGTGAGATGGGGGGGAGGGAGTGAGAGTGGGGGAAATTTGAGAGGGGAAAGGGGAATGAGAGAGGGGAGAAAGAGTTGAGGTAGGGGGAGAGGAATTAGAGAGGGGAGAGGGGACAGAGGCAATGAGAGAGGGGGAGGTAGTGAGGGGGGATGAGAGGGGGGAGAGGGAACAAGGGGAATAAGAGAGGGGAGAAGGGGAATGAGAGAGGGAAGACGGGACAGTGGAAATGAGAGAGGAGAGAGGGAGACTGAGAGAGGAGACAGGGGACAGGGAGAATGACAGAGGGGAGAAGGAGGATGAGAGAGGGGAGAGGGGTGAAGGTCAAGATGAGAGGGGAAGGGGAGGGAGAGGAGTGGGAAATGAGGAAGTAAAAGGGAATGAGAGAAGAGAGAAGAGAGAAGGGAGAAAGGGGAGAAAGGAGGGCGGAAGGGGTACATAAAGTAGAGAGGAATGAGAAGAAAATAAAGAGGGAATGGGAGAGGAGAAAAGAGAGAAAAAAAGCGAGAGAAAGTGATTCAGGCTAGGAGAAGGAGAGAGAAAGAAATGAGAGGGAAAGGAAACAGACAGACGGAACAGAGGAGAGAGAAAAGGAAGGGAATATGAAAAACCAGAAGGAGATAAAAAGAGATCAAAATTAGGAGAAGGGAAAGAAACAGAAAAACAAGGGAAGGGAAATGAGAAACGAGAAAGAAAGAAAAAAGAAAAAAAAAAGAAAGGGAAAATACGAAAAGAATAGAGAGGAAAGAAGGAAAGAATGCAAACGAGGGGAAGAGAGAGAGAGTGGAGAGGGGAGAGAGAGAGGAGAGAGTGTGGGGAAGTGAGAGGAGAGAGGGGGGGGGGGCAGGGGCTAGGAAAGGTGATAGAGGCTAGGAAACAGAGAGAGAGAGGACAGGAGAGAGAGAGGACAGAAGAGAGAGAGAGAGAGAGAGAAGAGAGGGTAGAAGGGAGACCACGAAATGAGACCTCATAATTCCTGTCGTGATGAATGCCCCTCCCTTTTCGTCGACATGCCGTCATGTTCACGCGCTTTACTGCCCCTGGGTCTCGTCAGGGGGGTGGAGGGCACGTCAGGGAAGGGGGGGGGGAGGGGAGGTGGTGTGAAGATACACGGAGTAGGGGTTGGGGTAGGGGAGGGGGAGGGGTAAGGGTAGAGGGGGAGGAGTGAAACCACGTGCTGTTCGCTCATTGGTCGAAGGGACACGGGAGGTACTCGGGTGGTTCCGCGACGTGATTGGTCAACGAGGGACGACGCAAGGCTCCTTCTTCCTCATTCTGCTTTCTGATTGGTTGGGAAGGTCCAGTTCATGGGTCATTTTGCTTCCTGGTTGGTCCAGAAGGGTCAGTTATCAGTTCATTCTACTTCCTGATTGGTCAAGAAAGTCTAATTCATCGGTTCACAAGTCATTCTGCTTCCTGATTGGTCAAGATGAGTCGGTTTACAAATCATTTTGTTTTCCTATTGGTCGAGAAGAGTCGGGTCACAAATCATTCTGCCTCATGATTGGTCAAGAAGGATCGATTCACGAGTCATTCTGCTTCCTGATTGGTCGAGAAAGTTCACGACTAGTTATCCTTTTCAATTATTAAAAAAACAATTGTCAACTGATTTTGTCTGTCTGACCAATCACTAATCAGGTTAACCTACTTACTGATTGGCGAATTAGGACCAGCATTTACCCAGTTCTATTCCCTGATTGGTGATTAGGAATATCGACAATCGCCTTCCGTTTACCACTGATTGGAAAATAAGGATGATTCGTATTTCATTTGATTATGCTTACTGATTAGTAAAAGGGATTCGGTACGCAGCTCGTTACAAATTGGTTGTTGATTTTCAACCGTTGGCAATGTTGTTTTGTTGCTATCCTTGTGGTTATTGTCAGAAATGCTGTTGCAGGATTATTATGATCACTTTTACCATTGTCAGTATTATTATGAGTATGTTTATATTGTTATCAGTATCACTTATTATTATCACTATCATTCTTATTGTTTTTGTTATTATTATCATTATCATTACCGTCATTTTCATTATCATTGTTGTTATTACTATTATTGTCGTAATTGTTATCATCATTATTATTATCATCATCATCATTATCTGTATTATTATCATCGTCATTATTACTATAATTTCTCATCCAACCATTTCAGGTATCATAAACTTCTCA
>BOPN01000604.1:92666-97666 GCA_017312705.2 Penaeus japonicus
GTTTTTGCCCTATACTAATCTTATCTATCAGGATCTATTACTTTATTGCTCGAAACGAAGTAAAACTAGGACCCAAAAATGAATAAATTCACTTATAATACTTGCATTTAAAAACATAAAAGTAATTCAATCGTCCAGATGATATTGGATTCCCTTTACATTGAACTGAAACAGATTTCGACGACAGTTAATTGTTTCCTGTCATTTTGTGTTGACACTGCGACTGCTGTTAGTTATTTTTTGGTGAATTGAAACATTTTAGTGAAATAATCACCACTTTACTTGGGGAAATTGTGATCATAGATGGTTGTAAGAGAGAGAAAGAGATATATATATATATATATATATATATATATATATATATATATATATATATATATATATATATATATATAGAGAGAGAGAGAGAGAGAGAGAGAGAGAGAGAGAAATAGACAGGCAGACAGAGTAGAGAGAGAGAGAGAGAGAGAGACAAATAGACAGACAGACAGAGGAGAGAGGGAGAGAAAGAGACAAATAGACAGACAGACAGAGGAGAGAGAGAGAGAGAGAGAGAGAGAGAGAGAGAGAGAGAGAGAGAGAGAGAGAGAGAGAGAGAGGGAGGGAGGGAGAGATAAAGAGAGAAAGAGAGAGAAATGAGTGAAAGATAAAAACTTTCTTTCTCAACATACACACACGCATGCATGTATATCGTTACAACCAGTCGGTAATACTTCCGTGCCTGAAAGATTTTTACTGACCAACTATAACCCAAAGAAATGTATTCTCCAGGCAGCTCATGGTCAACCTCAATTTTTTTTTCATTTTTCAAACACTCACAGGGACATCCCAGACCACCTGAAGAAGTTCCAAAATGTTTACCTTTTTCAGTTCTCTGGATTTTAGTGGACAGACAGACACGCAGACAGCACTTTACGAGTGTTATTTCTATTTACATATTTTTCATTCACAATAACTTTTTTTTTCTCTCTGGATTGCCAATAACTAGCTATTGATACGGTAAATAGGAAACAAATATCTAGAATTCATTACTTGTATTAGAAAAGAAAATAAGCAAATTAAAGAAATTCTAAAAAAAAGGACGTTTCGGTCTAAATAAAAGTCCCTCTTCAGGTGAACTTATCAAGAACTTGTAGATGTTCTTACATGAAGAAAAACCTTATTGATATGTCTTTGATTGTTGTATTATCTTTGCCATCTGTAACTTTCATTACTCTACATTACTCTAAACGATAAAATATGATATTTCCCTTACTCGAAAAGCTGTGAAATTGATTTACCTTCTGTTGCTGTCTTTCGTCTATTTTCTATACATTTCTTAATATTTCTTTGCATTCTTTTCTTTATTTCACTTCTTTCTAAGACCTTTATGTCGCCTCCTTCATCACGGGTGAGGAAAGAGAGGTTGGGAGGAGGAGAAGAGAGAGGGAGGAGGGAGAGAGAGAGAGTAGAGAAATGGGGAAGGGAGAGAGAAAGGAAGGAGGAGGGAGAGGGAGAGCGAGAAAGAGAGCAAGAGAGAGAGAAAGAGAGAGAGAAAGAGAGAAAAAATAGAGATAGGAAGAGGGAAAAACCGCTAGAGAGAAAGAAAATAATTTAGAAGAGAAAAAGAGAGACTTCAAATCACGTAATTTCTTGATTTTGGTTGCAAAAAAATATGTTTGTCAATGCGTTACACATATACTACTGCAACTCACTATCAAACTATTATAAACATCATGTATTTTTAAAGCAGAAAATAAATTACTTTATCATAAAATATATTTCACAATAACCATTAACAGTATGTATGTATTAAGGATCCCTTTTGTAAAAATAAAGATCATTAGGAAAAATACAGATTTTGGAATATTATTCCATCATATGTATTTTGACTGTGTTGGATAAATGTACAAAATATAAACACAGAAATATATAAAAAGAGTATGCAATACGAGATATATTATTTTCAAATCTATGTATGATTATGATGTGCTCATACATGCATGCATACATACATACATACGTACATGTATGCATACATACATACATACATACATACATATATATATATATATATATATATATATATATATATATATATATATATATATATGTGTGTGTGTGTGTGTGTGTGTGTGTGTGTGTGTGTGTGTGTGTGTGTGTGTGTGTGATCACTGTCAATATCGATGAAAAAATAATCATTAAACAGACATAGAATGATAATGATGATCATGATGATAATGACAACACCAATAATAATGATAACAATGATAATAAGTATAACAATAAATATAGTATCAACAAGAACAGCAAGAACAATAATAAAGATAATAAAAATGAGAAGATATAAGCAACATATATTCCCCTTCCACCCATAAGAAAAAAGTAAAAAAAAAATAAAAGATAAAAATTTCCCCTCAGTCCCTTTTAAAACACTTGAAACAAATTAACATTGATTTCTCCCTAATAGACATGTGTTCACTTTGATTGTGACGAACGAGGTGTTAGAAAGAGGGGAAAGAGGGAAAGGGGAAGGAAGGGAGGAGAGGGGGAGAAAGGAGGGGAGGGGAGGGGGAGAAAGGAGGGGGGAGGGGAGGGGGAGGGGGAGAAAGGGAGGGGGAGGGGAGGGGGAAGGAAGGGAGGGGGGAGGAGAGGGGGAGAAAGGAGGGGGGAGGGGGAATATTGGGTGGGATGGGGAGGTGATGAGAGGGTGAGGGGAGGGGGAAGGAAGGGAGGGGGGAGGAGAGGGGGAGAAAGGAGGGGGGAGGGGGAATATTGGGTGGGATGGGGAGGTGATGAGAGGGTGAGGAGAGAATAAAGGGAGGGGAGGGGGAAGAGGGAAGGGGGAGGGAGGGAGGGTTTGAAGGAGGAGGTACTGAAAGAGGAGGGGGTAGGAGAGACAGAAGAGGGATAGGAGGGACAGGGGGATGAGGGAGGGACAGGAGGGGGAGGGAGGGACAGGGTGACTAGGGAGGGACAGGAGGGGGAGGGAGGGACAGAAGGGGGAGGGAGGGACAAGGAGGGAGGGAGGGGGAGGGTGAAAAATTAGTTGTTAATGAGGAAGGTGCTGAGAAGGTGTGCGTAAGGGTTTGATGAATGAGTTTCAGTGATAGCTAGAGGAGGAGGAGGAGGAGGAGGGGGAGGAAGAGGAGGAGGAGGGGAGGAGGAGGAGGAGGAGGAGGAGGAGGAGGAGGAGGAGGAGGGAGAGGAGGAGGAGGAAGAGGAGGAGGAGGAAGAGGAGGAGGAGGAGGAGGAGGAGGAGGAGGAGGAGGAGGAAGAGGAGGAGGAGGAAGAAGAGGAGGAGGGAGAGGAGGAGGAGGAGGAGGGGAAGAAGAAAGGAGGGGTAGGAGGAAGAGGGAGTGAAAAAGGGTGAGGATGAGAGGAAGCGAATGAGGAAAGAGGAGGAAGAAGGAGATGAGGAGGAAGATGAGTTAAGGAGGGAAGAGGGGAGATGATAAGGGAGATGGAGAAAGAGGGAAAGGAGGAAAAAGGAATTGGAATAAAAGGGAGAAAGATAAACAGGAAAAGGAGAAAGTAAAGGAAGGGGCGGAGAGGGGGGGGGGGATGAACATAAAGAGAAAAAAGAAGAGACGAAAAGGAGAATCTGAAAAGCAAGATGAGGAGAAGGATGAGATAGAGGAAACAGATAAATTGAGGAGAAATATAGAGTAGAAGAAGAAGAAGAAGAAGGGGGTAGAGAAGAGGAGAAAAAAGAGGAAACGGAAACAAGAGTAAGGAGAAGAGGTGATGGGGGAACGCATAAGACAAAGAAAGTAAGATAAAAAGGCAAAAAGAAAGGAAGAAGAGTATAGGGAAGAGAGAGAGATGACGAGAGGAGAGGTGAGGCGAGTTGAGGCGTAGGGGGGAGGAGGGGGAGGGGTAGGGGGGGCCAGAGAGAAAGGGAGGGGGGTAGGGGGAGCGAGAGAGAGAGGAGGGGGGGGGGGGCAGGTAAGCAGCTTGTCTCCCTACGCATAATGGAGACTCGGCTGTTTCTCGCTAAATATTTACATATCCTCTAAGGCTCCTTCTCTCTCTCTCTCTCTTCTCTGTCTCTTTCTTTCTTTCTCTCTCTCTCTCCCTCCCTCTGTCTGCTTACATCGCGTCCGAGGGGCTTGCCTGCCTGACTGTTTGCCTCCTATCCATGCCGCTTTGTCGGGTGTATGTTTGCGTTTGTGTGCGTGTGTCTGTTTACCTTCAAATACTTTTTATATATGTATCACACACACACACACATACACACACACACACACACACACACACACACATATATATATATATATATATATATATATATATATATATATATATATATACATATATATATATACATATATATACTTTATATGTATATGTATATGTATTTGTATATGCATATGTATGTATATATATATGTATATATATATATATATATATATATATATATATATATATATATATATATATATATTTAGGTATATATATATGTATTTGTATATGTATGTATATATATATATATATATATATATATATATATATATATATATATATATGTATGTATATATATATATACATACATACACACACACACACACACATATATATGGACAAATAGATATATAACTATATGGTTAGATGCAAAGAAAGACCTATATCCTGACAAGGTGTATATGCAAAATAGAGATAGAAAGCATGGACTGTAACTTTACATATCACCTCGATAATCCAATTAAGGCCTTGTACTCCTCCAGATATTCTACAAAACATTTCAGATTTCTTTGGAATTGGGTAAATTGCAGAATATGAAACGAATTCTTTTGTCAAACGGTATTATTGGGAACTAGTTTGCTCAGCGGAGGAAGGAGTTGTGGCAGTCGTTAGGTTTTTGCTTCGAAGAGAAATTCTGGAGTTACTGGCTTTTTTTCTGTACCTTTTTCCTGAACTAAAAAAACTGTATTTTACCAATGGTATTTATGCGTTACTCTATAACAATTTAAGAATTTATTTAACAATTTAACAATCTATAAGAATTTATATAACGGCAC
>BOPN01000604.1:112666-115166 GCA_017312705.2 Penaeus japonicus
TAATTTCTTTTGTCTCTCTTTCTCTTTTTTCTCTCTTTCTCTTTTTTCTCTCTCTTTCTCTTTTTTCTCTTTCTTTCTCTTTTTTTTCCTCTCGCTCTCTGTCTCTGCCTCTCTTTCTTTCTTTCTCGTTTTTTTTTATCTTTCTCTCTCCCTTCCTTCCTTCCTCTCTCTCTCTCTCTCTCTCTCTCTCTCTCTCTCTCTCTCTCTCTCTCTCTCTCTCTCTCTCTCTCTCTCTCTCTCTCTCTCTCTCTCTCTCTCTCTTTCTCTCCCCCCCCCCTCTCTCTCTCTCTCTCTCTCTCTCTCTCTCTCTCTCTCTCTCTCCCTCCCTCTCCCTCTCTCTCTCTCTCTCTTTCTCTCCCTCTCTCTCTCTCTCCTCCCCCCTGATCTTCTCCCTCTCTCTCCCTTTTCTCCCCCCCTCTCTCCCTTCCCCTCCTATCTCTCTCACCTATCAACTATCTACCAATTAACAGAATCTCCAGAAACAACTGAGAAAGAAACTTTTCTCTGTCTCTCTCTCTCTCTCTCACTCTCTCTCTCTCTCTCTCTCTCTCCCTCTCTCTCTCTCCCTTCCTCCCTCCCTCCCTCCCTCCCCCCCCCTCTCTCTCTCTCTCTCTCTCTCTCTCTCTCTCTCTCTCTCTCTCTCTCTCTCTCTCTCTCTCTCTCTCTCTCTCTCTCTCTCTCTCTCTCTCTCTCTCTCTCGCTCGCTCGCTCAATTCTCTCGCCTCTCCTTTCAGTCTTTCTCCTTAAAGGTATTGGCAAGTGTGAGGTGAGAGAGAGTGGTGTGGGGGTGAGGGGGTGAGGGGGGGTGAGGGAGGGTGAGGGGACGAACATGTGACCCCTCCCTCCTTGTCTCCCTTGCTATTTATCTCTCTCTCTCTCTCTCTCTCTCTCTCTCTCTCTCTCTCTCTCTCTCTCTCTCTTTCGTTTTCTCTTCCTTTGATTTTGCTTCTTTTTTTCTCTCTGTCTCTCCCTCATTTATTTTTTCTCTGTCTCTCATTCTCTCCCTGTCTCTCGTTCTCCCATATTTTCCTCTCTCTCTCTCAGCCTCCCTCTTTCCCTTCCTCTTATCCCCCCGTCTGTGTCTCCCTACATCCTCCCGCTCTCTCTCTCTCTCTCTCTGTCTACCTCCCCCTCCCTCTTTCTCTTTCTCTCTCATATCCCCCTCCCCTCCCCGTCCCTTCCCTCCCTCCTGTCACCAGCTCTCCTCCCCCTCCCCCTCCTCTCTTCCCCCTCCCCCTCCTCTCTTCCCCCTCCCCTCCCCGTCCCATCCCTCCCTCCTGTCACCACCTCTCCTCCCCCTCCCCCTCCTCTCTTCCCCCTCCCCTCCCCGTCCCATCCCTCCCTCCTGTCACCATCTCTCCTCCCCCTCCCCCTCCTCTCTTCCCCCTCCCCCCTTCTCCCGGTGCTCAATGATTCATACTCACACGCAGCATCCTCTTCCACCTCCTCCGTTTCCTCCTCCTCCTCTCCCTCCACTTTCCCTTCCTCCTCCTCCTCCTCATCTTCCCCATCCCTTCCTCCACTTTCCATTTCTTCCTCCTCCCTTTCTTCCTTCTCCTCCTCATTCCCTTTTCCCTCCTCTTCTTCATCCCCTTTTCCCTCCTTCCTCCTCCCCCTCCTCCTCCTCTTCCTCCTTTTCCTCATCCCTTCCTCCACTTTCCGTTCCCCATCCTTTTCCTTTTCTTCCTCCTCCTCCCTTTCTTCCTCCTCTTCCTTTTCTTCCTCCTCCTCCCTTTCTTCCTCCTCTTCCTTTTCTTACTCCTCCTCCTCCTCCACATCCATCCTTTTCCTACTCCTACTCCCCCCCCTCCTCCGAGTCCTCTTTCTCTTCCTCTTGTCTCTCTCCCTCATTATTTGTTTTCCTCCTCTTCCTCAATTTTATTTCTTCCTCTTTTTACCTCTTCGATTTTTTTCGCTTCCTCTTTCTTGCTCCTTATTGATTTCAACTCTTCTTTTTCATTCGCTTTTTATTTTCCTCTTTTTATTCATTCCCTTTTGATTTCTTTGATTTGATTCTTGAAATTTGATTTTAATCTATTTGATTTCTACTCTTCTCTCCTCTATTCCCCCCTTCTATCTCCTATTTTCCCTCTCTCCTTCCCTCCCCCCCCCCTCCCGCTCTCTATCACTTCCGCACTCTCCTTCCATCACTCTCTCGCCCCCCCCCCCCACCCCGCCCCCCTTCCCTTCTCCTGCACTCCAATTCACAGCCTTCTCCTCCTCCTCCTCCTCCCCTCCCCCTCCCCCTCCCCCTCGCACCTTCCCCTCAATCTAAGACGAACCCCAAGCAAGGAAGCAAGCAAGCAAGCAAGCAAGCAAGCAAGCATGTGTCGGAGCTCGTGACCTCATCTGGAAGCTCAGGTCAAAAGGTCACAGCAACTGAAGCGTCTCGAAAAGGGTAGAAAAGGTCACCATTAATTATGATATGATTTTTTTTCCCGTTGTATTGTTTGATTTATCTTCATCATTATCATCCACGTCAGCATCATCATCATCATCA
>BOPN01000604.1:125166-130166 GCA_017312705.2 Penaeus japonicus
AAAGAGAGAGAGAGAGGGAGAGAGAGAGAGCAATAGAGATGGAAGGAATTAGGAAGGAAGGAAGGAGGGGAAATACCACGTATGATAAATAGGCTTAATGAGGGGATATGGGAAGAGAGAGGGGGGAGGGAAAGGGAGAAGGGGGAGAAAGAAAGAAATGAGAGAAGGAGAATAAAAGGGAGTGAGTGATAGGGAGACACGGTGAGAGGGAGAGACAGAAGGTAAGGAGGAGAGATAGAGAGAGAGGAGGGAGGGAAAGGGAGAAGGGAGAGAAAGAAAGAAATGAGAGAAGGAGAATAAAAGGGAGTGAGTGATAGGGAGACACGGTGAGAGGGAGAGAGAAAAGGTAAGGAGGAGAGATAGAGAGAGAGGGTGAGAGGAGGGAAGGAGAGAAAGAGAAAGAGGGGGGGGGGAGGGAGAAAGAGGGAAGAGAGAAGGGAAATGCGGGGAAAGAGGGGATAGATAGGGAGAAAGAGAGAGAAAGAAGAGGGAACAAGAATGAGAAAAATGGAGAAGAGAGAGAGAGAGAGAAAGAAAGAAGCATAGAAGAGAGAGAGAGCGAGAGGGAAAGGAAGAAGAGAGAAGGGGTGGAAAGAGAATGAGAGAAAGAGCGAAGGTAGAGAGAGAGAAAGAAGGAGAAATAGAGAGAGATAGGGAGGGGGAAAGAAGAAGAGGAGAGAGAAAGGGAGGAGTTAGAGGTCGATAGAGTGAAATAAAAAAAGAGAAGAGAGGAGAAGAGGAGGAGGAGAGGGAGAAAGAGAGGAAGAGCCGTAAGAGAGGGATGGAAGGGAGAAAGAGAGGATGTAGAAAGGGAATTAATTATCTCTCTCTCTTTCTCTCTCCCTCTCTCTTATTCTCTCTATACCCCTATTCCTATCTTCATTTCTCTGTCTCTCTCTACCTCTCTCTCTCTCTCTGTCAAACATTGCCTCTCCTCCCTTCTGCCTCTCCTCCTTTCTTCTCTGTCTCCTATCTCCCTCCCCCTCTCTTCCCCTCTTCTCCCTCTCTCATTCTCCTACTACGTTAATCCCACCCCACTCCCCACCCCCCACCCCCCATCTCCTCCCCCACCCCATTCATTAAAAAGTGTTGAGAACGCGAGAGGTTATAAGGGGGAGGGGGAGAGGGGAAGAGGAGGGGGGGGAGATGAGGGAGACTCGTCATACAGTCATCTCTCCCTTCCCCACTCCCCCCTCCCCTACCTCTTACCACCACCCTCCCTCTCTTCCCCCTTCTGCTTCCCCTCATCCTCCTTCACCTCCCCTTCTCCATCGTATTCCCCCTCCTTCATACTAATCTCCCTCCCCCATTATATTTATCTTCCTTTTCTTCCTCCTCCTCCTCCTCCTCCTCCTCCTCCTCCTCCTCCTCCTCCTCCTCCTCCTCCTCCTTCTTCCATCCCCCTCCTCCTCCACCTCCACCTCCTCCCACCACCTCCTCCTCCTCCTCCCACCCCCTCCCCCCTTCCCCCTCCTCCCTCACGTTATATATCATTTAGCCAAGCCAAGAAAAGGATGGAGGAAGGAGCCGACATTTTGCACTCGGCAGGACATCTGTTACAAGTTGTGATGGACCAATTAGGATTTTTCGTCTCTGTAAATATCATTAGTGCTTGATATAAGTTCCCATAAATAACACTGGGGGAGGGTTGTTGATACGAAGTGGATGGTTTATTATTTGGATCATATTGGAAGGTGATTTAAGGATGAGAGGGTTGGAGCTAACGTTAGCTTGAAGGGGGGGGAGGGGGAGGGGAGGGTTAGGGGGGTGCGAGGGGTGATTTGATCGTTAAAACCGTTTCTTTTCTTTTTTTCAACGGACGCTAACGGCTAATTCAGGCTTCTTCTTTTTTGAATTTGAATGGATGGATTTTCTCGTGTGGTTGTTACTTATATCTATTGGGGGTATTTGAGGGTATTGGATTCTTTCATGTGGTTCGGATACTTACTTGATTGAATATGATATGATTATGTTGCATTCATTTAGTATCTGTGTCGAGGCGTCGGTTTGGAAATTTGCATGATCTTTTGGAACTTAGTGATGATGATGATGATGATGATGGTGAGGGTGATGAGGATGATGATTATATTGATGATGATGATGGAGATGATGATGATGTAATGATAATAATAATAATAATGAAAAGTTTATGATTTGAGTGATTGCAATAATGGCAATGATGATAACGATAATAAGGTTTACTTCGGAAGTAAAGTTTCCGATACAGAAGCATAATTATCACCTGATATGGTTGTGTATAGTAGCTTGTAGATAAACAGTCCATACTCATAAACTTGGTTATCTTATTCAAAATAAACGAGTTCCTTTGGCCAAGTTTCTGTAATGATGGAATGAAGATGATGATAATGATATCAGTAATAATGATCATGGTAATCATCATTATCATCATTATGAAATGAAGTAGTGATAATGATAATAATCATAACAATAGCAATGATCATAACCACAATATTGAAGTAATTAATACACACAAATGAATCTCAAAATCCTTGACGCCAAATAATAATATTAAAGCTTTACGTTTATTCTTGAATTCCAATAGCGAAGAGTCGATAAGAACCTCGGGCAAGTGTGAGGTGAAATAGATAGGCTTTATTTTGGAAATATTTTAATGCGACGACGCTTGGCTCCCGCGACAGAATTGTGGAGCGGCCGCGGCACCCGGAGGCATCCTTCGCTCTCTCTCTTCTCTCGGCCTCTGCCTTCCGCTATTTGGATTTTCTGTGCTTTGTGTCTTCTTTCTTTTATATATATTTTTTGTTTTGTTTTCTTGTTTTTTTTCTGTTTTTTCTTTTTTTTTTCTTTTTTTCTTCTTCTTGTCTTTATTGTTTGTTTGTTTGTTTGTCTGTTTTTTTTATTTATTTTCTTTTCTTCGCTGTCATAAGTTTGTTTAATAATGATGATAATGATAATGATGATAATGATAATGAGCAGGAGGATAATGACGATAAAGATAATGATAATGATAATGATGATTCAGATCATGATGGTAATGATGGTAATGATAATAGCAATGAAAATTATAATCCTAACAACAAAACAAGAAGAATACAACAATTATTAATGATGAATATGATAATTATGTTCCTAATTATACTAATATAACTGATAAACTGCATAACTCAACACCACTTAGATACATACTATTTTTACTATAATATCCTTACTATATGCTATCTCTCTTGGATATTTCCTAATTATGATACATAGCCTATAGCCTATAGATATACTTACATACATGCATACATACATATGTACATGTATCCAGTCATACAGCTATCTTATATTCATATGTATGTATCAAACTGTATTCTTTATATGTCATTATTGTTATTATTATTATCATTATCAGTATTATCATCGTTATTTCTATTATCATTATCAGTATTATCATCGTTATTTCTATTATTATTATCATCAGTATTGTTATTATTAGTATCCTCATTGTCATTATTATCATCACTATTTTTGTTATCATTATCATCATTAGTATTATTAGTATCATGATAATGACAATGATAATAGTGATGATAATGATGATATTCATTATAATCATTATTATCATTGTTGTTATCATTATAATCATTATCATTACGACTATTATTATCATCATTATCATCATTATTATAATGATGAAGACGATGAAGATTATCATTATTACCCTTATTTACAAAATCAATTAAAAAGAAAAGATGTAACCTAAGCCCTTCTTTCGCTGAGGGAGTGCGTGCGCGCGAGAGAGCGAGGCCTCCCCCCTACCCCCTCCTCCATTCCCCCTTTCCCCACCACTACTTTTCGCCTCCCCACCTTCCCCCTTCCCCCCTTCCCCACCACCACTTTTCGCCTCCCCACCTCCCCCCTTCCCCCCTTCCCCACCACCACTTTGCGCCTCCCCCCCTCCCCCCTTCCCTCCTTCCCCACCACCACTTTGCGCCTCCCCCCCTCCCCCCTTCCCTCCTTCCCCACCACCACTTTGCGCCTCCCCACCTCCCCCCTTCCCCCCTTCCCCACCACCACTTTGCGCCTCCCCACCTCCCCCCTTCCCCCCTTTCCCCATCACCACTTTGGCCTCCCCACCTCCCCCCTTCCCCCTTCCCCCACCACCACTTTGCGCCTCCCCACTCCCCCTTTCCCCTTTCCCCACCACCACTTTGCGCCTCCCCCCCCGCCCCCTCCTCCCTTCCCCTCCTTCCCACCATCACTTTGCTCTCACTCCCTTCCCTCCTTCCCACCATCACTTTGCGCCTCCACCTCCCCCCTTCCCCCCTTCCCCCACCACCACTTTGCGCCTTCCCCCGCCCCCCTTCCCTTCTCCACCACCACTTTACGCCTTCCCCCCGCCCCCCCTCCTCCCTTCCCCCTTTCCCCACCACCACTTTGCGCCTCCCCACCTCCCCACCTCCCCCCTTCCCCACCATCACTTTGCGCCTCCCCACCTCCCCCCCCCCTTTCCCCCTTCCCCCCCATCACTTTGCGCCCCCCCCCCCCCCCCCCCCCCCTCTTCTCCCCGAAGGTGTCTTGGGGGAGCGAAATGCAAGATGCTCCTGCGAGGGGAAACTTCTCTGGAGGGTAAAGTTTGCGAAGTGCTGAGAGGGGAGAGGGAGGAGGAAAACTTGACTTTTTTTTCTTTCTTTTTCTTTTTCTTTTCTTTTCACGTCTTCGTCTGTTTTCGTTTGTTTCTTCTTTATTTTATTTTTTTTGTTGTTGTTGCTGTCTTTTTTTTTTCTTTTTTTCTTCTTTCGCTCTATCTTTTTCTTTTTTTCCCTGTTTCTTCTCTTCTCTCTCTCTCTCTCTCTCTCTCTCTCTCTCTCTCTCTCTCTCTATATATATATATATATATATATATATATATATATATATATATATATATATATACATATATATATGTATATATATATATATATATATATATATATATATGTATATATATATATATATATATATATATATATATATATATATATATATGTATGTATATA
>BOPN01000604.1:135166-142666 GCA_017312705.2 Penaeus japonicus
TGCCTGTTGCAGAAGGGTTAATATGTAAACAAACGATTTTCGTACATAATATATGGAAATGAGTGACTCCTCTACATGATTGTGCACAGTAACATTGCAGTTGACTTTTAAGGATACATAAAATAATTGGAAGAGGGGGTGGTGGAGGGGGATGGGGGGAGATGGGGAGGGGTGGAGGGGGATGGGGGGAGATGGGGAGGGGAGAGGAGGGGGAGGGAAGGGAGAGGGGGGTGGGTGGAGGGAGAGGGAGGGAGGGAGGGAGGGAGGGAGGGAGGGAGGGAGGGAGGGGGGGAGGGAGGGAGGGAGAGAGAGAGAGAGAGAGAAAGAGAGAGAGAGAGAGAGAAATCAAGTGTGAAAGAGAAAGAAAGACAGATGAAAGAGTTACTGAAAGAGAGGGAGAAATAAAAAAACAAGAGAGAGAGAGAGAGGGAAAGAGAGAGAGAAAGAGAGAGAGAGAGAGAGAGAGAGAGAGAGAAAGAGAAAGAGAAAGAGAGAGAGAGAGAAAGAGAGAGAGAGAGAGAGAGGACATGGTAGGGGGTAATGGGAAGGGGGAGTTAAGAGAAAGAGAGAGAAAAAAAAAGAGAAAGAGAGAAGGAAAAGAAAGACAGAGAGAGAAAGAGAGATAGAGATAGATAGATAGATAGAATGAGAGAGAGAGAGAGAGAGAGAGAGAGAGAAACAAATAGAACAAAACTTCTACAAAACACACACACATACGAGCAGCACATGAAAACGTACTGCACATTTGCAACAGGCAATCCGCATAAATTAATTCGAATAATTACTGAATCCACACGAGCGAATTATGAATCAGTTAGCCCTGAATTTGAATCTCTTAATGAAGCACTTTTTGAAACATTATTCGAAGCTTGAATTTGAAAAGGAAAACGATAGAATTCGTTATACTAAGATTGTTAAAAGATTAATGTGAGTGACAAGCTTTCATAGAATTAATTTCTAAAAAATTATTAAAAGCTGTTTTTTTTTTATATATTTCAAGGTTAGTGAAATCGGAGTGCCTTTGTAGAATTGATGAAAATGATTAAAAGGTTGTTTTGAATTATCTCGATTTTATTGTGAACTGAAGGTATTAATTAAATTTGATATTGAGTGGTTAACACTATTTTGACCGCTTATTAAGTCATAAGAAATTCTACTTTTGTATGAAATTAATCTGAAAGAAGGTGATATAACTATATTACGAGTGAAAAGATGCATATATAATCATAGAATTATTGACAATACATTTAATCGGCAAAAACAAACAGACAAAAATGACATAAACAAAATAATATTTCTTAATTTCACTATTGCTATCTTATTTATCTATATTGTTTCTACCAGTACTTGTTTGTATTTCTTATCACTTATCGTTATCTATATTTCTTTATAATTTTCTATCTATTTACTTATCTATTTTGCGCTATCATTTTGTTTAATCTTTAGATTTTTTTTACCATAGTTATTATTCATGGTTCATTATCACATATTAATTTGTTTTCATAATTTATATACATTTATCTATATCTGTATCTATCTATTACGATTTTCAAATTATTTCACTTATGTCCAACTGTCAATATCATTCATTTCAAAGTATCCACATATAAAATCCAAAAAAACAACTATTCATCAATAACAACAGTAAACAAACAAACACATGAACAAATAACTATAGGAAACAAACAAGCAAACAAACAAACAAATAAGCATAATAACAATGATAGTGACGATAAAAAAAAAATAATAATAATAATGATAATGATAATAACAATAATGATAATAATGATAATAATAATAATGATAATAATAATAATAATAATAATAATAATAATGATAGTAATAATAATAATAATAATAATAATAACAATGATAAAACGTACTTTTTTTTTTTTTTTTTTTTTTTTTTTTACTGATTCTACACATTTTGTTCCAGATTAACGGTTCGAGCCAGCTGTAAAATGCACCTTCGAAAATTTCCTCTGGACACGCAATTGTGTCCGCTTAGTTTAGCGTCTTGTAAGTAATATTAATGTGTTCTTTATTTAGATTATCTTTTTTTTATCTTTTTATATTAGTTTAGGTAATTAGTTTGTTGATTTAGTGTTTTTTAGGTCTTTATTTATGAGAGTTTCCCTTTTCATCAAGATTTTTTGGAAAAATTGTATTGAATTATTTGCGATTTTTATCTATTCTTATTCGTGTTATCATAATCGTATTATCATAAATACTGTTATTTAGAAAAGTGCTTGTAAGAATACATTGTTGTTTTGCCTGCAAGGTATTTCACTTCTTAATCATAGCTGGGAATGCATTGTTATTAACGATTCAAGCCTTCATAAAAAAATTGTGTTTGTAACGAAACATTTGAAAATGATACAAAATATTTTTTTTTTTTTTTTTTTTTTTTTTTTTTTTTTTTTTTTTTTTTTTTTTTTTTTTTTAGTGCAACATACCTATAGAATTTTAGCCATAGGGATATTATTTCACTTTCCACAGAGCAACCCTATTGGTGAATATTCTTAGAATGTCTTTATTACCTAATTAATTTATTTCATTCTGTTTAAGGGAAAGAAATGTATGAAGATGCTGTTTTATTGTGTTACTAATTACCTTTCTTTCTTTCCACCCACCTTTCACTCTTCCCCTTTCCTCCCCCACCCTACCCACCAACCAACCCACTGTTGCAATTCATCCCTCATCATCCAACTCACAATATCCCTCCTAAAAAATGGAAAGTATAGAATATTCGTGGAATCAGTAACTGATTTGTGTGTGTAGGTGTGTGGTGTGTGTGCGTGTGTTTGTGTGTGTGTGCTTATCAACCTCCCCTGACTTACCCCCCCTCCCCCTTAAAAAACAAAACAAAACAAAAATAAAAAAAACACCATACTCACGACACCCATCCGCGCCCACCCCACACCCACCCGCGCCCACCACACCCCCACCCGCGCCCAAAACAGACGGGTACAACGCCACAGACATAGTATACAAATGGGCGCCCGAGCTGGTAACGGTCGACAGTGACGTCAGCATCGCCCAGTATGAGTTGGTTATGATCACAACCAATTCCACCAAAGTCATCGTTAGGAGAAAAGGTAAGTGGGACAGAGGGTGATAAAGGGAGGAGATAAGGAAAAGAGGAAGAAACATTCGGGTAATATCAAACTAACCTTAATTGTGTTAATGATATCGTAATATTATCCAATATTAATATTATCCGATATGCTATTTATCCTATTCAATCTGTTTATTTATATATATTTATCCTATTTTATTTATATGAAGCTCTGGAGGGTAAATAGTACAGATTTCTCTATGCATTCGGTAGCGTGGCAAAGCATATAGGTCTATAATAGGTCTCTCGAACTTAGATCTAGTATTTTGTTTATCTCGCGGCTAAGACATCGAAGGCACATAGTCATTTTACATACCTCGGTGATGTAGTCTATGAGCCAGGACTATCACAATCAAGAAGTCATCTGAAGGATAGACCTGGTAGTAGGAACCATAAAAATTCAGTCGTTGGGAGTAAGGAGTATCTAAAGATACCGGTAGCTGTGAGAAGGACTAAGCTAGGCGTCTCTAAGTCCTGATATATATCCTGTTTAATTTCGTATTTGTTTACACGGTTTAGTTTTGTTTTGTTTTTTATTCATAGGAAGGGTTACTAATGGAGAGAATGGGTGATAAAAAAATGAGATGAATCTGAAAAAAACTATTTTGAGAAAGATAGATACGACAAGGAAATAAGTACAGGATTTTTTATTTTTTTTTTCAATCGTAAGAATATTCACATCGAAATAAGTCATAGACCCAGTCGTAGTTTTTCTCTTTCTTTTCTTCTTCTTTTAAATCGAACTTTAAAAACTAATTAAACTGCAATGACTTTTTCAGTTCTTTCCTTTTTTTCCTCAAATCGAAGAGTTCACTTGTCATAAACCAATCAGAAGAGCAGCAAGAAAATTCTTCGAGAAACTTCGTTCGGGATGTGAACGAATGAAAAACATTTTTCCCGCGCAATGGCGACGGCTCCCTTGTGTAATCAAGTAGTCCGCTCTTCCCGCCTTTAACAAGCATCTCCTGATCGTCAGCGCTTAGATGCTCGGATTGGCCATCATAATTTCGTCTAAGGAGAAGGATTAAGGAGATACATCGTGAGGAAAGCGAGAGAGAGCGCGGGGATATGAGGACGGGATGTCATAAGGGTTAGAAGCGCTTAGGTTATCGGGGTATAATCGCCTTATAGACGTTTCCCGCCATTTTTCTCTCTCTCAGCTCCTCGTAAAAGGGCTTCTCGGTCGACTAAAACCGGGTTGTGTTGAAGAGCAGTTATTAGTGTTAAAATCCGTCAGACTAATAAAGCTTCGTAAATGGCTGTCCAGAAACCCCCTAAGAGCAAGATTATGAGGGAAAAGGCCGATATTTTCAAGGATCTCCACCTTTGATTTATTTTTTATTCTTATTTTTATCCATTTTGTGACCTCGTTTTAGGGGAATAAAGGGGTCACGTGATACGCCTGGTGTAGAAAGTTAATATAGGTTTGAAAATTGTTATTTTCGATTTTTGTCCAGAAGCTCTGATCATAAAATATATATATATATATATATATATATATATATATATATATATATAACTTATTTATCCCCTCAGTGTAAATTATAACATATTATATGAATTATGAATTAATGTTATCCTCACCAATAGCTACGGTGAGATTAAGATAATTATGTTTTGACAAGCACTCCATCTACATGAAATATTTAGTTTAGAGAAAGAATAGGAGTCTATCAAAACAAGTCGGAAAAAAAAATATATATATATATGCATATATATATATATATACATATATATATATATATATATATATATATATATATATATATATATATACAAATAGATAGATAGATAGATATAATATAAAAAACTTTTAATTCCTTTTATTTCATATATGTATATATATATATATATATATATATATATACATATATGTATATATATATATATATATATATATATATATATATATATATATATGAATATATATATATGTATATATATATATAGATATAGATATACGCAAACATATATAGACAGATAGATATTATGTAAGAAAATCCTTTGAATTCCTCTTATATCATGAATTCCTTTTATTTCATGCAGAAAATAGGGAACCCGGTAAGTGACATTAACGTAAAAATTGATGTCGTACACAGATAATTGCATCAATTGTTGAATCATCAACAATTGATTATCGGAATGTCATTATTGATTATGTAATTAAGGAATTTAGTTGCTTTTGTTTTTGGGTATCTTTTGTTATCAATGTTATTTAATGCTATTCTGGATGTGTTGGTGGATGTTGACTGTGTATTTTATCTTCTATATGATGTGTAATGTATTCTGTCGGCTTCATTGTTTATATCAATTTAATCTCTCTCTCTCTCTCTCTTTTTCTCTCTCCATCTCTCTCTCTCTCTCTCTCTCTCTCTCTCTCTCTCTCTCTCTCTCCATCCTTTCATTTTTACCATCGCTACCATTAACCTCTTAAGTCATTCCGGTCATTCCAACTTCCTCAACAAAATTGGAATCTGAAATGACAGGAATAACTTAGAAAGGGTTTCATCAAAGGGGGAAAAAGAGGGGGAGGGAGAGGGGGAAAGGGGGAGAGGGAGGGGGAGGGGGAGAGGGAGAGGGAGCGGGGGAGGGCGACGGTGAGAGGGGGAGGGGGAGGGGGCGAGGGAGAGGGCTTCCCCCCACCTCCCCTCTAATTCCCCCCCCGCCCCCGCCCCCCTAAAAGATACTTCAACTCATCAGCAATATTGACTGATTTCCTATCCGTATCTGTGGATAAAAGGAGGGGATAAGGGGGGAGGGAATAAAGTGAAGTGAAGGAAAATAAGAGGAGAGAGGGGAGAAAATAGAGAAGGGGGAAGAGGGACAAAGAAGAGAAGAGAGAAAATAAAGAAAGGGGGAGAGGGAAAGAAAAGAGAATAGAACAGAGAAAATAAAGCAGGGGGAAGAGGGAAACAGAAGAGAGGAGAGAAAATAAAGAATAGGGAAGAGGGAAAGAGAAGAGAATAGAAGAAAGAAAATAAAGAAGGGGGAAGAGGGAAACAGAAGAGAGGAGAGAAAATAAAGAATAGGGAAGAGGGAAAGAGAAGAGAATAGAAGAAAGAAAATAAAGAAGGGGGAAGAGGGAAAGAGGAGAGAGAAGAGAAAATAGAGAAGGGGGAAGAGGGAAAGAGAAGAGAAGAGAGAAAATAGAGAAGGGGGAAGAGGGAAAGAGAAGAGAAGAGAGAAAATAAAGAATAAGGGAGAGGGAAAGAGGAGAGAGAAGAGAAAATAGAATAGGGGGAAGAGGGAAAGAGAAGAAAAGAGAGAAAATAAAGAAGGGGAAGATGAAAAGAGAGGATAGAAATTAAAGAAGGGGGAAGAGGGAAAGAGAAGAGAGAAGAAAAAATAGAGAAGGGAGAAGAGGGAAAGAGAACAGAGAAGAGAAACTAAGGAACAGAGAAGAGGGGAATAAAGGAGAAAAGAAAATGGGGGAGAAAGAAGATGAAGAGGAGAGTAAATCAGAAAAGGGGATAGATGGAAGGGAGGGGGTAGGGGGTGGGTGATTGTGGAGAGGGGGCAGGGAGGGAAAGGGGGGGGGGGAAGAAGGGGTAATAGGAGGGGAAGGAAGGAACAGGAGGAGGAGGAGAAAGGAGGTAAAGGTAGGAGATGGGGAGGAAAGGGGAAAGGGGGGGGGGGAGGGAAACGGAAAGGGGAGAGGGAGAGGAGGTAGTAGTGATAAAAGAGGAAGAGGTTAGAAGGAAAGAGTAGGGAAAAAGAAGGAGAAGGAAGTGAGTAAGGAAGAGAAAGGGAGACGAAGGAGGAAAGAGGGAGATAAGTAAGAAAAAGAGGGGTAAGAATGTGAAGGAAAGAGAAGGGGAAGCAAGGGGAATTGAGGGGAAGAAAAGGGGAGAAGAAGGAACTGAGGGGAAGAGGAGGAGAGAAGAAGGGAGTGAAGGGAAGAGAAGGGGGAGAAGAAAGAAGTGAGGAGAAGAGAAAAGGAGAGGGAGGGAAGAGAAGAAAAGGGGAGAAAGAAGAAATGAGGGGAATCAAAGCGAAAAGAAGGGGAAGAAGAGGCAAATGAGGGGAAGGGAGGGGAGCTTGAGGTAGGGGGAGGAAGGACAAGAGAATGAAGAGGAGGATGTGAAGGGGAAAGAAAGGAAGTCAAGGAGAAAGAAAAAGGTAAACGAGGGGAGACGTATCAAGGGGAAAATGAAAAGGAAGAAGATAAGAAGAAGAAGAAGAAGAGAGGAAAAGGAGAAAGATAAAAAGGAAAGAGCGAAAAAGAAAACGAAAGAAAGAGGGAAAAGGGGAAACAAGGGGAAAATTAAAAGGAAGAAGATAAGAAGAAGAAGAAGAGGGCGAAAGATAAAAAAAAGAAAGAGAAAGAGAAAAAGAAAGAAAGAAAGAGGGGAAAGGGGAAACAAGGGGAAAAATAAAAGGAA
>BOPN01000604.1:145166-150166 GCA_017312705.2 Penaeus japonicus
TTATGCAAATGAGTGTATGGACGAGGAATTTTGTTTGTTTGTTTTGTTTTTCTTCGAAATTTAGGAACGGTTGTAGATCGATGGGTTAGTGTGTTTGTTTGTTTGTGTGTTTGTTTATGTGTGTGTGTTTGTTTGTTTGTTTGTTTGTGTGTGTGTTTGTATATGTGTGTGTGTTTGTGTGTGTGTGTGTGTGTGTGTGTGTGTGAAACAGATGTATGGACGTTTGCACTTACGTAAATAGAAAGTATAAAAGTGAAAAATAAGATTTATTAATATACATTCAGTCGAAAAAATATTCATTAGCAATTATTACCAATGATTATAATCATAACATAAAAAAAAAGTTTCCTTTGATATCGCAACCGGAATTTGGTGTGTGGGTCTCCAATAATATTGTAAAATGATTTTATAATTCATTTTGAACATGTTTTTAAAGAGCGTTCGGATATGTAACCGCCATCTTTTCTGTGATATTTATACCTCCCACCCTCCCACCCGTGACATTTATACCCCCTGGTCTTAAGCGTGTGATTTATACCCCCCCAGGTAGTATAAAGAGATGCGTATAATTAGAGAATCACACGTCAGGTGTTTGTGTACGTATGTGTGTGTGTGTGTGTGTATATGTGTATGTGTGTGTTTTTCTGTGTGTGTGTGTGTTTGTATGTGTGTGTCTGAATGTGTGTGTGTGTGTGTGTGTGTGTAGGTGTGTGTGTCTGAATGGTTGTGTGTTTGTGTGAGCACACGGACGGAAAAATTACATAACTTTTCTTTCGCTTTGGCACCACCTACGCCACACCTGTCATCTACAAATCAATAACTCTCACAGGATAACAGCCTCCGGTAACTACTCCTCTCAACAGACTTCAATGAAAAGTTCTTATTTTCTTATTACATGTCACGAAAGTTCTGAAAGATGACATACTATCCGTGTTTTTGTCTTCTCCTTCCCGTTTTCTGTGGAGATATTCTTAAGAAAATTTCCGTTTTCTTTAGAGATATTCTTAAGGAAATTTACGTTTTTTTTATTTTTTTTTATTTTAGTGTAAGTCTTCTCGTTTTCGTTCTATTTTCTTTTTGTCTTTAGTATCGTTATTTCTCTGATTTTGTTCTTTGTCTTTCCACTTGTCTTCAATTCTTGTTTTTCTTA
The DNA here is from genome assembly GCA_017312705.2 of Penaeus japonicus. NCBI lineage: Eukaryota > Metazoa > Arthropoda > Malacostraca > Decapoda > Penaeidae > Penaeus > Penaeus japonicus. Next base: position 146,317 of record BOPN01000604.1, read on the forward strand.
ACATCATGCTTCGTTTGTCCTCAATTTCCCTTCAATTTTAACTCATGTTTACGTACCCGTTTTCTTTTTATTCTTTTTTAATCTTCCACTTCCCGTTTTCTTTCTATCTTTCCCTATCATATTTTTTACTGAATCGTTGATTTTCCTTTGTGATTTAAAGACAACGTATTTGTTTTTCATAATTGTTATCATTGTCATTATTATCATTATTGTTGTTGTTATTGCCATTATTGTTGTTATTGCTACTGTTATCACTGCTATTATCATTATCATAATTATTACTGTTATTATCATTATCATTATAAGTATTATTATCACTATTATTTTCATTATTATCATTATTATTATCACTATTATCATTAGCATTATCATCATCATTATCATTACTATAATTGTTATCGCTGTTGCTGTTGTTCTTACTATGATTATAATTACCATCATTAATTGCTGTCTTTGTCATGCTCATGATCATTATTATTAATGATGATTAATAATGATGAAAATGAAAAAAAAAAAATAGTAATTACAAATCATGATAGGAATAATAGAATATAAGATTAATATTCATAGTAATAATAATGAAAAAAAATAATTTCCATCAAAGTAAATAGATTAGTGTATAGATAAATATGACTAAGATAAGAGGTTAAGAATATATTACAAGAAATTATCCGTCAGCTAAAATTTCATCCCCCCCCAACACATACATAGACACAAAGAATAGAAATAGATAGGTAATAATGAGGTAAAATGCAAAAAAGAAAAAAAAAAAAACATACTAAAGATAGATCTAATAAATATGAATAGATAGATAGAACAAACAAACAAAAAAACAAAAAAAAAAAAAAAAAAAAAAAAAAAAAAAAAAAAAAAAAAAAAAAATCTACCAAAACCTTACATATATTTTTATCTTCTTCTCTCCCCCTTCCCCCCCAAACCAGAGGAGATCTCCACCTTAAGCGTCAAGTTCCACCTGAAGAGGCTAACCGGCTTCTTCCTCCTTCAAGTCTACGTCCCTTGTATCCTGATCGTGTGCTGTTCGTGGGTGGCCTTCTGGATCACCAAGAAGGACGTGCCCGGGCGTGTTTGTCTCGGTAAGCGGACGCCCGTGTGTGGATTCGGATAAGGGGTGGGGTAGGGGGTGGGTGTGGGGGGGAAGGGGTTAGGGGGAAAGGGGTGAGGTTAGGGGGGATGGGGGAGGGGTGGGGTTAGGGGGATGGGTTAGGGGGAATGGGTGGGGGAGGGGGATGGGTTGGGGTGGGGTTAGGGGGATGGGTGGGAGGTGGGGTTAGGGAATGAGGTGGGGAGGGGGTAGAGGGGGTGGAGCATGGGCAGGTAGGGCCCAGGTGTGGTTCTGTGTGTGGCTGGAGGCAGGAGGTGCAGGGCTTGGTGCTGTGCAACATACACAAAATATATACATACACATACATACACACACATACATACACATATACACACACACATATATATATATATATATATATATATATATATATACATATATATATATATATATATATATATATACATGTATATATATATATATATATATATATATGTATATATATATATATATATATATATATATGTATATATATATATATATATATATACATATATATATATATATATATATATATATATATATATATATATATATATATATATATATATCACACACACACACACACACATATATATATATATATATATATATATATATATACACGCACACAGACATAGATATGTTGTATATGTGTGTGTATTTTTATAAGTAGAATAGTTACTGTTTGTTTTAAGTATCTAAAGAATCCATAGATGTTTTCTGAAGAATAGATGATAAAAAAAATTGCTTATATTAACCCTGACGCCTATATTTTGCAATTGTTATTAACAAGTGAATCAATTAATGCTATTTTTAGTTTAATTTCTACTTTTATTTTAAAATATGTATATTAATGTTCGTCTAAAACTAATTATTTCTTTCCTCATTTAATTACAGATGTTTTAACCACATGTTATTTTTTTCGTTATTTAACTTTGTGCTTGGCTTCTTTCCAATTTTATTTTCTTTCCCCTTATTCAACGTGTTTCTTTTTTCCGACAGATTATTATTGTTAACCCTATTTTCTTTTTATCACATTTTCTTTGATTTACTAGTTCTCTTTTTTCCGCAGATTCCCGTTTTCCTTTGGTTTTCTTTTTATTTGAGTTATGCCTCCAATTGTCGTTTTCTTTTGCTTCTGGTGTTTATCAATAATCTTTAAAATGACATTTTTGGGTTATTCTAATTCATCCTATTCCTTTTATTTATTTTCTTAAGCGACTAATAATTTTCTTTCTTATCTTTAACGCTGTTGTATTTTACTTAATATTAGAAAATAAATTTGGATGATTTTTAAAAATGTTTTCTCTTCATTTCAGGAATTTTTCATTTTCTTGGAAAATTTGTCTTGTTTTGATATTTGATTGACTAATCAATCCAATTTCCCTTGATTACAGGCAATAGAGTAAGAAGATTCTAATAATTGATAATGTCAAGAATGATGACAAAAATTATTATGAAATGATTTAATAACAATAATGATAACATTAGTAATAATGATAGACTATATACATAGTTTCTCCAAATCTGCCTGATTGTATAATTCAAAAGATTAACAGTATTTATAAATGAAATAGATATGTAATAGATAAGATAGACAGTAGAGCTAGCTTAATGGGATCAAAGAGACCACTAAGAAATAAAAATAAAAATGCACAGCCATTCCTGTTCAAAGATCCCCAGTTCTCAAGCAGGCCGGCCCGCTCGCTGTCCGTAGCCAGGAGCCCTTCGCCTTATCAGAATTACCTCCCTTATAAATCAGGTGCAACAACAGTGCTTTCACTAACCAAGATCGGTTTCGGAGGCCGCTCGTCCATGCCCAAAGTGTCATACCCGACATCGTTAGACTACTTCGTCATCCTGTGTTTTACCTTCGTCTTCGGGGCTATCGTGGAGTACACCATAATGCACTTCCTGGAGAGGGCCACTAACAGGCGCCGCAAAGCCATGGAGGACCACCAGAAGGAGGTTCAGGAGAGAGCCCAAGCGCCCCAGACCGAGGGAGAGCAAAGGGTGGGTGCCCTACAGTTTACTTCAGTTTCCCCCCTTCCAGTGACCGCGTCCTCATGGTGTGCCGTTTTCTCTCGTAACGCCAGGTGTGACTACTGTGCTGTCCATGACAACTCTTGGCTTCGGCGGTCGGTCGGCTTGGCCTGCCGTCTCCTATGCCACGGCTCTGGACTACTTCGTCATACTCTGCTTTGCTTTCGTCTTTGCGGCCGTGCTGGAGTTTGCCTGCATCAACTTCATCGAGCGAGCAGCCAACAAGCGGCGAAAGAAGCTCGAAGACCTGAAACACCAAATCACAGAACGTATTATGGTGTGTGCATACTGGACGCTATGGTTGCACGCTGCCAGTAGATACAGTGGAGGAAGGAGGAGGAGGAGGAGGAGGAGGAGAGAGGTGGAGGAGGTGGAGGAGGTGGAGGAGAGAGAGGTGGAGGTGGAGGAGAGAGGTGGAGGAGAGGGAGGAGAGAGCTGGAGGAGAAGGAGAGAGAGAGAGGAGATGAAAGAGGAAGAGGAGGAGAAGTTGGAGGAAGAGGAGGAGAAGGTGGAGAAAGAGGAAGAGGAGGAGAAGGTGGAGGAGAAGGAGGAGAAAGAGGAAGAGGAGGAGAAGGTGGAGGAAGAGGAGGAGGAGCTACGAGAGGAAAATGATGACTAGGAAGACTTTCTCTCCTTCCTCCTCCTTCCTCTCCAACTCCTTCAAAAAGAGAAAAAAAATGCGTGTGTATATATAGACATAAA
>BOPN01000604.1:155166-157666 GCA_017312705.2 Penaeus japonicus
GGACATCCAGGCGGACGAGGAGGAGGAGGAGCCCCCCCCGCCGCGCCCCTACACCGTGTGGCAGATCCTGACGTGGAAGCGCAAGCTCATGGCGGAGATGTCGCCGGCAAACGTCATCCCGTCGGAGGAGGATGTCCTGGACCGCTTCTCCGTCATCGACCTGTACGCCCGCAGGATATTTCCCTCGGCGTTCTTCATCCTCTTCACCGTGTACTGGGTCATGTTCAATTATTACATTACAGACGAGTTCCCCCACGAATCGAAGGAGCCGTCGGACGGTCTCGTGGTGGTATAGAAAACGGGAAGAGAAACCTGAATGCTCCTGGGAAAAAAACAAAAAAAGAAAAAAAAAAGAAAGAAAAAAGTAATAATTTGAAAAATAAATGAATCTTGAAAATATGTAAAGAGAGAGAAAGGGAGAGACATGGAGGGAGGCAAATGTTATAGATAAAAAAACAAGTGAAAATAAGTAATGAAAAGTCTCCGTATATAAATAAACATTATGGTGAAATGAACCACGGAAATGAAGTTATAAAAATTTGGCGGATGATAATAATCGGACCTCTGTATCTCAAGAGGACATGTTTGGGACATGATGACATGCTCTCAGGAACAGCGCCCCCCCCCCCTACTTTCTCCCTCCACCGGAAGTGATCAGAAGGAACTGTTGTTAACATGAGTTTGTGACATGTAAAATGTTCGTAGTTTTAAGTTTGAACGTATATGTATTTGTATGCGAAAGAGAGAGAGAGAGAGAGAGAGAGAGAGAGAGAGAGAGAGAGAGAGAGAGAGAAATCTATTTTGGGATATGACTGATGATCAGTAACCTAAGTTATCTTATTCGAATGATAAGGAAAATGTTCATTGTGGTATATTAACAATATGATCAATTATAATAATTATTAGATGAATTGTTCAAAATCTGATAGTTGAAAGGTAAGGAACTAAAATAAATACCAGAAACATAACTTTATTATATATATATATATATATATATATATATATATATATATATATATATATATATGAACCACATACACACAGCCTGTAGTTTATTTCGTCATTTCTAAGAATGCACAAGTGTATAATGTTTTTCGTTTACTTGCAGACAGTAGGTGATATTTCGTATGCTAAATCTCGTATCAATATATTTTCGGTAGAGAGAAAAAGGGTGATAGATATGTATATATATATATATATATATATATATATATATATATATATATATATATATATATACATACATATATATATATATATATATATATATACATATATATATATATATATATATATATATATATATATATATATATAAACATATATATATATATGTGTGTGTGTGTGTGTGTGTGTGTGTGTGTGTGTGTGTGTGTGTGTGCGTGCGTGCGTGTGTGTGTGTGTGTGCGCGCGCGCGCGTGTGTTTGTGTGTGTGCATGCATGTATATATGTATATGTAGGAACTAATGTTACTCGTCCTAGGCCTTCATTTGACATAAGACAATATATAACGATAAAACGTATTTTATGTAGTTGACCCGTTAAAGGTTAGGCCGATAGACCTGAACTACTGCTCACAGACACATTTCGTATAGGCCTATGGACGTTGGCCTCGGTAATAAAAGGAAAAAATATACGGAGTGAAACATTCAAACATAGCATAAATCGTTGTAAATATATTGATATAAAAGCGGAGAAATATTATTAAAAAAAAAATAGATTTGGCAACCTGCGAATCTGGAAATGATGTTGCCACCTTCCTCTCTTTCTTTTTTTTTTTTTTTTTTTTTAGTTTAGTAATTGTTACAGGCATGGAGTCATTATCACATAATATCATATACACATTCACGTAATTTATAAAAAAAGGAGATACAAAATAATAACAAGAATGAGACAGAAGGAGAGAGACGCAGAATTATAGCAGATAGAACGTGTTTGGTATCAAATTCATTAATTTCTTTTATAAGAACATCTCGTGTCTACTTTCAACCTTGGGGGAAATATATTTAGAAATTTGCCCCTTTTATCTGGTACTAAAGAACAAATATAGATGCACAACAACAAAAATAAACTTAGTGAATGAGAGTTATAATATCGAAACTTGGGTCACCAAACGCGCCATTTTGTGTGTTTACAATCGATTTTATTTGATTATAGATTCTTTCATTCTATAGATCAAATATAAACCGAATTATTAATCCCCCCCACCCCCCACTTAAAGAACAGTCCAGTTATCATCAAGCGATTTCAAAATATACTGAAAAAACCGTTTTCTTTAAAAAAATAATAAATTCCCGCGCTCCCAAGGCTGAAACAAAAGACACCCGATTCGAACGTTGTGCCGAGACTGAGCCCCTCGGTACAATTTTCGCCTTTTTATACGTATATAAATAAGGGATGTAGAAGTTAAAAGGAAGATCATTATATAGGTATATATAAATGATAATGGATTTCTTTTTTTTAAACAAAAATCGGTTATACTGAAAGGAAATTTTTCAAA
>BOPN01000604.1:165166-167666 GCA_017312705.2 Penaeus japonicus
GTAGATATTCTTATTATTACATCTGTTATTATTATTACTATTATCATTATCATTATTATCATTATTATTATTATTATCATTATTATTATTATTATTATTATTATTATTATCGTTATTATTATTATTATTGTTATCATTATTATTATTATTATTATCATCATTATCATTATTTTTATAATTATTATTATTATTATTATCATCATCATTATTATTTTTATAATTATAACTATTATTATTGTTATTATCATTATTATTATTATCATTATGATCAATATCATTAGCATTATCATAATTATTATTCATATAATAAAAAAAAAAAATCATTATGATTATGATTAGCATTATTATCATCATTGTTACTGTCATTAATTGATATCATTATCATTATCATCATCACTGATATCATTATCATTATTATAATCATTACTATCATTATCATCATCATTATCAATATCATTTTTATTATAATTAATATTAGATTTCTTAATGCTAATTTTATCATCATTATAATTGTTATCATTACTATCTTGATGATTTTTATTCCTGTCATTGTCATCATTAATCCTATGATTATTTACCAACGTAATTATTATCCTTCTCATTGTGTTTATCATTAAAATAATAATTATTAATATCATTATCATCATTATTCTAATTGTTATTATCATTGTCATGTTTGTTATCATTATTATCATCATTATTATTACCATTATCATTATCTATCATTACTGACATTATTAACTTTGTTGTAATCATCATTACTTCTATTAGTATCGTGATAATTACTGTTACTATATTATCATTATTATTATTATGATCATTATCATCATTATCAATATTATTGCCATTAATATCAGTATCAATATTATTATCATTATTATTATTATTATCACTTCTATCTTCATCAGTATTACCATTATGATAATGATAATCATTATTCACATTGTATATTTTTTTTATCTTATCATTACTATTATTGCTTTATTTACTTCAACGTAATTATTATTGTTATTTCTGTCATTAATCGTTAAACTTCTTTCTGCTTTTATCATTATTATTATCTTTATTCTTATCATTATTATTATCTTTATTCTTATCATTATTATTATTATTATCAGTATTATTCTTATTCTTATTATTACTATCATTGCCATTATTACTATCATTATTATTACTAGCATTGCCATTATTACTACCATTATTATTACATTAACATGACTGTAATCACAATCATAATTATTGTTGTTGCTATTGTCATTTCCGTTATCATTTTTATCATTTATTTTTCCAGTCATTACCATCAATATTTATATTATTATTACCATTATCATCCGAATCATCATCATTATCATTGATATTTTAACTATCATTATCATTATCATTATTCTTATCACTATCATTATCATTATCATTATTCTTATCACTATCATTATCATTATCATTATTCTTATCACTATCATTATCATTATCATTATTCTTATCACTATCATTATCATTATCATTATTCTTATCACTATCATTATCATTATCATTATTCTTATCACTATCATTATAATTATTCTTATCACTATCATTATCATTATTCTTATCACTATCATTATCATTATCATTATTCTTATCACTATCATTATATATGTTGATATCATTATTCGTTACATCACTACTGTTTACATCATCATCATTATCATTTTTTTCTTTCTTTCATTTTAGCCCCGCCCCTTGATGTGACGTAGTGGTTTGCGATTGGCTAGTATATCACTCTCGCTCAGTAGCTAATTTGCTTTGAATTTAAGGACAGAGAGTGTATTGCAAGTATACCATTACTATTTAAGATAGCGTAACATATCACAAGAATAATTGACGAGTCAATATTATCAATATAAAAAGAAAGGTAATGGATTTTTAAAACTCTCGACTAAGGGCGCAGTAGCCAGTCACATTGCAGGAGAGAAAGAGGGGGCGGAGCGTACAACGAGGGGGCGGAGCGTACAAAAAAACGAATCGAAGTAAAGGTTTTTCTTAAACTATTTCGCTATATATGTTCCTGTCATTTTTTTTCTTAAATCCATGATAATAATTGCTGTTATTCTCATTGTCATTAGTGTCATAACTACAATCAGTATCGTTAATATAAATTTCACTTTATCGTTGTGCTTATTATCACGATAATGATATATCTGTTATCATTATCAATATATCTACTATCACCATATGACAATTAATATCAAGTAACCATATCAGTCCCTTTAACTTTTATCTTTACTTATCAGGTGTCTATTGCAGAAGATAAATAAGTAAATACTATCAAGCTGTCATACTGTCAATGATGTTACGCAATAAATAAATGACACGTGGTCAAATGATGTCATTAAAATGTCACGTGATCATAAGATGTCACTAAAACGTCACATTACGTCACCAAAACGTCACATGTTAAACGTCATCCAGGAAGTTGTCAAGTGGTCATACGTGACATCACCAAAATGTCACGTGGTCATAC
>BOPN01000604.1:200166-215166 GCA_017312705.2 Penaeus japonicus
ATATATATATATATATAAGTATATATATAAGCTATATAAGTATATATATATATATATATATATATATATATATACATATATATATATAGATAGATAGATAGATGGATATATAACCAAGCTAAATTTCTTAGGCCCGTTATATATCAATGTATTATGTTGCTGTTGTTCTTTTATGCGCGTGTGTGCATATGCGTATGGATGTACACATACATATATCTGTTTATATGTAAGTCTAAACTACTTATTATGACTCCTGTTATTATTCACCGACATGCATATTTCCTCGCATTACTGCTACCATTATTTTTTTTTTTCGATTGATTTCCTTGCTTTGTCTTTCTCCTTCACCTACCTCTATAAACACCATCTATCCTATACATCTATTCTTCTTTACTGAAGTCATTCACTATTCCCTTCACCATTAGTGAAGGGAAGGTATGAACTGGACCGAAATTGATCATTCAACTGCACGCACCTGACGAGGATAGCCAGCAAGCCTTGGCTAATGACAGCGCCATCTGTTAGTTGAATGGGACACTCACTTCGATGCATTTGCTGCCTCTTCAACTTTCTGTCTCTGTCTCTTGTGCATGTGATCATGTAGTTATCTTTTTGGAGTGAGGATGGATGTAAAGGACGACTATTGATAGGAACGTGAAAATAGAATATAGGATCAATTGCAGAGCAATGTCTAGGTCAAATAAGAAAGTACACAATTCTATTTTCATTAGGCTAGTCACAAGGAATGTCCTTACTGAAAAGATGGTCGCTGTTCTTCCTATAACTCGGTTACATCATACTTTCTTCAAAGGATTTAGATCCAAAATAGATAGATACAAAACAAATGAGGGTGGCTCACACTTATAGACTGAACATCATTAGTTTCTTAAAATCTATAAATGAAATTGTGAAGATATATTCCTTCCTTACAGTCCAATTCTATTCTGATTCATTTTGTAAATGAATGTATTGAACTCTTAAGAATTACCATGAATGTATCGAGGTATTTGAAGAATGAAGAAAAGGTCAGCAAGGAAAAATGAAGTGAATAAGGAAAATGACACTGTATGCTTTACATCTATAAGTTTATCAATGCCTTTTTATCAACTACTCCCTTATAAAGCCCCCGCAAAGGAACCGCCTTGTGGCGCGGGGGCTTGAACTCCTTTCTCGGATGAGCCTGCTCTGAATCTGGCCAGTCTCTTCCTCCCGCTGAGGTGGCCTTCCAGCGGCGGGTTCTCTGGGGAGGGATGACCAAGTGTTCCTAGGAGCTGATCTAGTAGGTAGGGTCGCACCCCCCCCCCCTCCGCTGGTCCTCCCCCCAGGGGGGCTCACACCTGCCCACACGTTTGCCTCTGTGCGCTGGGAGACAGGAGTCCTGAAGGTTGAGCGATGCCGTGTATGTGTATTCCCTGCGGCTAGCAACATGCCTCTTTGGACCTCTATTCCAGCAAGATGGATGGACTGATCTCGACTCGGTTAGGTCAATCGGCTGGTCTCTCTTTTGAGCTAGGCTAGGGTCAAGCAGCCCCTGACTTACTGACGTAGCTGGGCACTGCGTTGGGTAAGGACCAAGCTCAGATCGAGTCAACACTCGTTGGCACATTCTCTCACGAGTCAGCACACGCTGGCACAGGCGGGCTCGCGTCACTGCATACAAGCCCGGCGTAGCATATGCTCCGCAAATCTGGCTTATCCTTATCCTTAGCCCCTGACTTGCAGGCAATCGCATGGTCTTGTGAGTGCCATCAACGCGAGGTGGGGCTTGCATATATCCTCCCATCACCCCTGTGGCTTCTGAGCATGGCCTCAGTGCGCAGTTTCCCCTTGTTGGACTCCGTGGTGGGTGTGAGCGTGGGAGAATGTATTGAACCGCTAACATATGGCAACTTTCACCACTAAACCCTTGACTGATACCCCCGTTGACGACCCCAACAAGAAATCGACCAAGGCTGTCACCTTGAAGCCTTTCAAGGTCCTTTGTGACAAAAGTAGAAAGATGGGTAAGGCTCTGGCGTTCGTTCAGAGAAAACTTGGCCAAGAACCTCGGGCTGGACCCTCCAAACCAGTCCCTGGCTCTGACAAGTCTCTGGCGTCAGTTCAGACGACGAGTTAGAACAAAAATGGAAGCCAGGTAGGACCCTCCAACCCTGCTGGCCCCACTGCCAAATCTCCGGCGTCAGTTCGGAGGACAAGCAACAAGCAACAAGTCGGTTTCCCCTAAACTGAAAGGATTCGACAACGCTCACCAGATGGTACGGGCTCTGGTAAACCAGAGACAGTGCCGTCTGACGATTAGAATTGCCAGAGACAATGGCATGATAATCGTACTGAGGGACCAAGCCACTCTCACCTTCCTCCAGGAGACAGACAAGCTCCTGGATGGGCGGAAGGTGAGCCTGTCAGCTCTGACTCCCGAGGAGAGGAAGTCCAAGATGGTACTTCTCGGCTTCCCTCTGATATATGACCTTGAGGTCATCACGTCTCATCCCAAGGTGGTGGGAGCTTCTCGACTCTCAAAAGGGAAGCACCCAACCAGACAAGTCCTGGAAACTTTGCGTCCTTAGACCTTGGCAATTGCGGCTCCCACAGCCTCAGGACATACGTTCCTGACCCACTCCGCTGCTTCACGTGCCAGAAGTACGGGCACCACAAGGCCACTTGCTCTTCTCTGTAGTCAGGCACACAGTACGGAGTTGTGCCTCAAAGCACACAAGGAGGGCAAGAGGGACACCACCGCAAAGTGTCCCAACGCCAGGAGCCTCGGCTGTTCCGTAAGGAAGGAAGAGGCACTTCGGCGACAAGAGGTCGTTGCAAAGCGACCAGACTTTGTTCCCGCTCCTCCAGGCACTTATGTCTGGGGGCAGAGCAAAGGGGTAAGGGTTCCACCCCCTCCTAAGAGGAACGCCTAAAGTGAAACCACCGCCGGACACCTCCAACACAAAGGAGTTTCCGGCTCTGGTGGGGGTTCCAAAACGGAAACAGACCCGGAAGGGGTCTGGGAACACCACAAAGTCTACCCCAAGAGCGGAGAGACCAACTCTGTTTACAGAGAAGGACTTGACGCTCCTGCTGACAACAGTCATCACAGCAGTTGCGACAGCATTGGGGAGGACCAGTGAGGAGACGGAGAAAACAGTCAAGGTCACCATGATGGCAATGACTCAGACTGTTGCTGCTCTGAAGGAGAGGGAGATGAGTCCTATGGCCTCAAAACCCACCCCAACTCAGGGAGAGACTCCTCTCCCCACAAACCCCCAGGGCGAAACTTGTCTCCCCACCCAACCTACGGCCAAGACCACACTGGCAGAGCTTGCACCGAAATCACAAAGGGTGAGGAAGCCACGACCATCCAGAATGAAGGTCAAGGCGAACAAGGGTTCTCAACCTCCCAGGAGACCCAGCCCTACTAATGGATTGACCTGTCCTGACGACAGTGACGAGTCGAGTGAGGAAGTCACGTTCAATGAGGAACTCACTGAACGTGAGACGTGAGACGTGAGACTCCAAAATGTCTGACGTTACCCACACTGGGGCGTCGGACACTGAGATCGATTATGTCGACGTCGTTGACGATACAGACTTAATGGACTCAGATTAGCACAATGGCTTCTAATCTAAGCATACTGCAATGGAATATCAACAGCTTTTCCTCAAGGAATGCCCTTCTCCACGCGATCGTGCGATCTCGGAACATTGATGTTGTCATGCTTCAAGAGACCCTAACAAGGGAATCTGTTCGCTTCTCGGGATATCATCCCTTTGTGCTGCCGAGTACGCAGGGCACCAGAGGTTTGATTACCCTTGTGAAGTCGACTATCCCCTGCTCCTTGATTGCCGATCCTGTGCAGTGTGGAGAAGGCGTCGAATTCCTTGCCATTGAGATCCATTTGGCCGGGAGTCCCCTCAAGCTGTACAATGTGTATAGCAGGCCAAAATGTAGGAGCTTAGATATTAGTGAAGTCTGTACTGCTGCAGTACACGTGCCAATTCACATAGGGGGAGACTTCAATGCCCACCACCCCATCTTGGCTCCCACTCAGAGTCGTGATGCGGCAGGATACCACATAGTCGAGGTGCTCGAGTCGTGCCCCGAGATTGCTCTTCTCAACAGCCAGGAGCCTACGCATGGAGAGACTGGTACTCAAGTTATCTACCAGAACAAGTAGCGCCGGCCTACCAGCAGAGTTGAGGGCATGCCAAGAGGAATTGCTTTCAGGCAGGCATGCCCTCATCAGAGAAAAGGCAGTCGAGCCTGATGATGCAGTTGCCATATTCTCTCTGAGGGAATTACGGTGGATGTATAAGACTAGTTCCCGGTCAGCCCCAGGTTCTGATGGGATCTCCTTCCCCATCATTTCCCACCTAGGACTTGAAGGTGAGCATGCACTTTTGCATCTCATCAACAAGTCCTGGGAGACTTCCTCGCTACCACAGTGCTGGAAAAGGGCTGACATAGTTCCCATTCCTAAACCAAAGGAGCCGGGACGGTACCTTCCTATCTCTCTACTCAGCTGACTAGGATAGACAGCAGAGAGAATGGTACTGAACCGGCTCCAATGGAAATTGGGACCTCCACATAAACACTTACATGGATTCACAAGGGGTAAGAGCACTGCTCACAGCATGGTCACCTTACTGAGCTCTGTCATTGTCTTCCTGGACCTGGAGAAGGCTTTTGAAGTAGCGAGCCCACTCGACATTCAGGAGATCCTGATCCGCAAGGGAATCAAAGGCAGACTGCTTGCCTGGATTGGTGATTATTTTCAGAACAGAACTGCCAGAGTGAAGTTCCAAGGTCACCTCTCCAGTCATTTGCCCCTGGAGAGTGGCACTCTGCAAGGGAGGGTCCTTAGCCCGGCTCTGTTTAACATCCTCATGTTAAGCATCCTCGACATTCCACTCCCAGCGGGGTGCAAGATCATTTCATATGCAGATACTTTTGGAATTATCTCTGCTGAGAGACTAAATGAGAATCTAATTAAAAAGGCCCAGCTTTGTCTGGACCTGATGTCTAAGGAATGCCGCAGAGTCGGGCTTAAGATATCAGCAGCCAAATTGAAAGCAATGGCGCTGAAACACAATATCTGCAACGAAAGACTGCGAGTCCAAGGGTTAGAACTAGAGTGGGTTCACGTCTTCTAATACTTGGGGGTATGGGTTGACGAGAACCTCACCTTCCACTCTGAGATTAAATATCTCCTAGACTAGAACAAGGCAAGACTCTCTGTCATGAGAGCTCTGTCAGGGCAGCGCTTAGGGGCTGGGCACCGTGTACTAAGATCCTTCTATGTGCACGCTGTCTGTCCCATTGTGGACTACGCCTCCATATCCCTGATTACGGTCAAGCCTGGACTCAGGATTAAAACTTGACATCATGCAAAACGAGGCTGCCAAGATCATTCTGGGTGCCCCTGGGTGGATTAAGGTCACCAACCTCCTCTTGGAAACCAATCTTTTCTCCCCTGGACACCCGGATCGATCAGTTGCCCAGCTGCCCAGTTCTTTGCCAAACTTTTACAGTCCCGTTGGGCTCGCGGCTAAGACAGAAAGTGCAACGTCGGCTTGCACAGAACCACGAATTCTTTGCTAACAACACCTGGCTGTATCACATAGCCAGGGTGCTGATACGCTTTGAGCTCAAAGAGACACTACTGGCTAAAAGGCATGGACCTCCCCCACCCTATTGTCACAGCCCCGCCGTGGGCATGATCCTTGATAGAGTTTTCTGTTGTGAGCCTGTCAAAGAGAAAGACACAGTACTCACCGCCTCTGTTAAGGGATGAGGCGGAGAGGAATATCGCAGCAATAATTTCGCCGGGTAGTATAACCTATTTCACGGATGGTTCTGTAGACTCCATCACCCGCACTGCAGGCGCCGGTTTTGCAGGAAGGGGTATAACAAGAGTTATGCGGGTACCTGACAATGCCTTCTCGCTCCAGGCAGAGGCAGTCGCTATTATGGAAGCCCTAGCCCATGCAGCTCAGAAGGACGGGCATTTTGGCATATATACATACATTGACAGCCTACAACAAAGCACGCCCCTTGATAACGTTTATCTTCTAACCACGATTCTCATCATTGCTCAGAGAATCCTGGATCAGGGTAGGCGCATTGTCATCAACTGGATTCCGAACCATGTTGGTATCAAAGGGAACGACTTAGCCGACAGGTTGGCAGAAGAAGGCAGGAAGAAACCCTTGAGTGATCTTGTGGTGCATCCTAGCCGGAAACTGCTAAGGCATAAAACGATGGCTGCAGAGCAGGTTGGTGCCCTGCAGCGACATAGAGAGGAAGTGAGAACCTCAATCTTGGCCAGCTGGTACTCAGACGCCACAGGCTATGAGTCACTGATACTCTCCCCCAGAATATCGAGGTGTGCTGAAATCAGCCTTCACAGACTGAGAATAGGCTATTCTTGTGCATGGCAAATCGTATCCACCATTGGGCATGATGAGCGACGCTGTGAACATTGTGGCGCGCCGGACGCCAAATTAGAGCACTACCTGATGGAGAGCGAGCACACTCGCTTCCTCAGGCATGACCCAGAGACGACAGCCGCTGAGCTGGTTAAACGGCTATGCCTGTCGCTTGCCCCCTGGCAACTGGAGCGCCTACAGGCAATCCGACTGCCACGGTAAACATTAATTTATGATGATCAGATGAGTCAGCACTTATAGCTGACAGAGGCCGGTCCGCCTCGTGCATATAGCCCGGGCGAAGCGACGTCTCCGCAAATCTCTCTGAACTGAACCCTTATAAAGCAGTAAAGACAGACACCTTTCCTAAGGTAAAATGATGCTAGTATGATATATATATATATATATATATATATATATATATATATATATATATATTTATATGTATGTATATATTTATATATATGTATATGTACATACACATATATACATATATATGTATATATATGTATATATATACATATATATACATATATATGTATATATAAATACATATATATACATATATATATATATAAAATACGGCAAAGGTGCAGCTAATTCAACTATTCTGAGAATTTCGATATGACTTTATATCCGGTATTTGCTTCTGTTGTAATTGTTGATATTTTATTAACAAGTGTCCTATCATGGTCATGCAATATCTGTTTGCAATATCATCTGACTACTGTTATAGGATTTTCCGTTTGCTTTTTCTAACGTTTCTGTCTTAATTCTAAACTTAGAAATAAGTGATTGACGTATAATTTCTTCTATATATTAGTCAAACACAAGAGAACGTCGTACAAGTGAAATTTTATTGATACACATTCATAAAATTTATAACAAACAATTTTTTGATGATGATGGAACGTGAAGAATTAAGATCCAATGACTAGGAAATAATTGGGTACACTGTGTAACATTTTAAAGAGATTCTTAATGGGGCGCAGGGTAGGCGGGGGCGGGTCTATAGGCAGGTGGGTGGTCGGGGTACTGAGCCTCGCCCTCGTAGGTGACCTCAGCTACGAGACCGTCGCCGTTGTCCACGTAATTGACGACCTGCTTGCGGCCGTCGGGGAGGTCCACGGTGTAGCTGCCCTCGGTCTTGTAGCCGTCGCGGGCCTCCGAGTGGCCGAGGTTGACGCCGGAGTAGCCGTCGGCGACACCGTAGTTGTAGTTGTACCTCGGGGGGACCTGTGTGGGTGGCGTCAGAAAAGGTGATTTCATGCTGGCAGCATTATTTCACTTCATAAACATCAATGATTATTGAACATCAGAGCAAGGTTATCTTATGCTGACTCATTTTCCTCGAAGGAACAAAAACGGACGGTGCTATTTTAGTAGCATATTGTATTAAAAGGATATTTTTCCTTCACAAAACCTTACAAAAAATGAAACTTAAAAAGGAAAACAGTCAAGACACAAAGCAATAGGTAACTAAGGCATATCAAGCCACATAAAGTAATCAAAGCATTTAATTAAGACAGACATAAAAGAAGGAAGAGACTCACATCAGGATAATCTGGTTCGCTGTGGTAGGCTGGTTGGGGAGGGTGGTAGGGAGGAGGAGGGGGAGGGTGGTAGGGAGGAGGAGGGTGAGGGTGAGGAAACTGATCAGCTACGGCCACTGCAGCCAGGCACGCGATGAAGGCGATCTGGAAATCGATTGAAAATCAGCATTTCATTTGCAAATCTCGAAATGATAGTAAGATATAGTGCTTGTTTTTTGCTTATTCATACATGGATATATAATATATATATATATATATATATATATATATATATATACGCACATACATATATACACACATATGCAACCCCTCCCCCACATACACACATATGTGTGTGTGTATATATATGTATGTATGTATATATATATACAAATATATATATATATATATATATATATATATACGTTTTTTTTGTAGATGTGTTTGTGTATATCACGTATATCACAAATATCGAGCTTTCACACCAGCCATCCTATTTCCACTGTTCACTCAGAAACGAGTCACTTAATAACACCGGTAGAGCTAGTCCGCGAGCCTACCTTGAGAGACATGGCGGCGGAGGGAATGATGTCACAGGAGACGAGCTGAAGGTATATATAGTCACAAGAGGACTTTCGCTTTCCTGCAACACCGGCTGGCTTTATCAGGATATTCTTAGCGAAGAATTATATGAAGATAGGAAAGCAATTCTGTGTCTGTGCACACACACACACATATATATGTATACATACATACATATATATATATATATATATATATATATATATATATATATATATTTGTATATATAAATATATATATATATATATATATATATATATATATATATATATATATATATATATATATATTTATATATATATATATATATATATATATATATATATTTGTATATATATATATATATATATATATATATATATATATTTATATATATATATATATATATATATATTTGTATATATATATATATATATATATATATATATATATATATATATATATATATATTTGTATATATAAATATATATATATATATATATATATATATATATATATATATATGTATATATATATATATATATATATATATTTGTATATATATATATATATATATATATATATATATATTTGTATATATATATATATATATATATATATATATATATTTGTATATATATATATATATATATATATATATATATATATTTGTATATATATATATATATATATATATATTTATATATATAAATATATATATATATATATATATATATATATATATATATATATATATTTATATATATAAACATATATATATATATATATATATATATATATATATATTTGTATATATAAATATATATATATATATATATATATATATATATATATATATATATATATATATATATATATGTGTGTATAATAACCAAGCTAAATTTCTTAGGCCCGTTATATATCAATGTATTATGTTGCTGTTTTTTTTATGTGCGCGTGTGTGCATATGCGCATGGATGTACACATACATATATCTGTATATATGTAAGTCTAAACTTTAGACATTATCATTATTAAGATTCCTGTTATCATTAACCGACATGCATAATCCGATTCCTCGCATTACTGCTACCATTAAAATCAGTTCTTTTCAATCTATTTGCTTACTCTTGTCTTTCTCCTTCACATACCTCTATAAACACCATCTATCCCATACATCTATCCTTCTTTATTGAAGTCATTCACTATTCTCTATCCATACTCTTCCGAAAGGACCTGAAATCCTTTCCTATTCCCTCTTCTTAGTGAAGGGAAAGTATGAACTGGACCGAAATTGATCATTCAACTGCGCGCACCTGACGAGGATAGCCAGCAATCCTTGGCTGATGACAGCGCCATCTGTTAGTTGAAAGGGACACTCACTTCGATGCGTCTGCTGCCTCTTTAACTTTCTGTCTCTGTCTCTTGTGCATGTGATCATGTAGTTGGCGTTGTAATTTTGGAGTGAGGATGGATGTAAAGGACGACTATTGATAGGAAAGTGAAAATGGGATATTGGACCAAATGCAGAGCAATGTCTAGGTCAATTAATAATTTAACTAACCAATAGAAAGTACACAATTCTATTTCCATTAGGCTAATCACAATGAATGTCCTTACTGAAAAGGTGGTCGCTGTTCTTCCAATAACTTATTACATCATTCTTTATTTAAAGGATTTAGATCCAAAATAGATAGATACAAAACAAATGAGGGTGGCTCACACTTATAGACTGAACATTATTAGTTTCTTAAAATCTATAAATGAAATCCAGTTCTATTCTGATTCATTTTGTAAATGAATGTATTGAACTACTAATAATTACCATGGATGTATAGAGGTATTTGAAAAATGAAGAAAAGGTCAGCAAGGAAAAATGTAGTGAATAAGGAAAATAACATTATATGCTTTACATCTATAAGTTTATCAATGCCTTTTTATAAACTACTCCCTTATAAAGCCCCCGCAAAGGAACCGCCTTGTCGTGGCGCGGGAGCTTGAACTCCTTCCTCGGATGAGCCTGCTCTGAATCTGGCCAGTCTCTTCCTCCCGCTGAGGTGGCCTTCCAGCGCTGGTCCTCCCCCCAGGGGGACTCACACCAGCCCACAGGTTTGCTGTGCGTGGCGCCCCTGTGCGCTGGGAGTTGGGAGTCCTGGAGGTTGAGCGATGCCGTGTATGTGTATGCCCTGCGGCTAGCAACATGCCACTTTGGACCTCTATTTCATCAAGACGGGTGGACTGATCTCGACTCGGTTAGGTCAATCGGCTGGTCTCTCTTTTGAGGTAGGCTAGGGTCAAGCAGCCCCTGTCTTGCAGGCAATTGCATGGTCTTGTGAGTGCCATCAATGCGAGGTGGGGGTTGCGTATATCCTCCCATCACCCCTGTGGCTTCTGAGCATGGCCTCAGTGCACAGCTTCCCCTTGTTGGACTCCGTGGTAGGTGGGGGCGTGGGAGGATGAATTGAACCGCTAACATATGGCAACTTTCACCACTAAAGCCTTGACTGATACCCCCGCTGACGCCCCCAGCAAGAAATCGACCAAGGCTGTCACCTTGAAGCCTTTCAAAGTCCTCTGTGACAAAAGTAGAAAGATGGGTAAGGCTCTGGCGTCGGTTCAGAGAAAAATTGGCCAAGAACCTCGGGCTGGACCCCCCAAACCAGCCCCTGGCTCTGACAAGTCTCTGGCGTCGGTTCAGACGACGAGTCAAAACAAAAATGAAAGCCAGGTAGGATCCTCCAACCCTGCTGGCCCCACTGCCAAATCCCCGGCGTCGATTCGGAGGACAAGCAACAAGCGGCCTCGGCCGGCTACGGACTCAGAGGGCGAGTCTGTAGGCCCAAGTCGGTTCCCCCTAAACCAGAAGGATTCGACAATGCTTACTTGATGGTACGAGCTCTAGTAAACCAGAGACAGTGCCGTCTGACGATTAGAATTGCCAGAGACCAATTCTAATCCACTCACCTTCCTCCAGGATACAGACAAGCTCCTGGATGGGCGGAAGGTGAACCTGTTGGCTCTGACTCCCGAGGAGAGGATGTCCAAGATGGTGGTTCTTGGTTTCCTTCTGATATATGACCTTGAGGTCATCACGTCTCATCCCAAGGTGGTGGGAGCGTCCCAACTCTCCAAAGGGAAGCACCCAACCAGGCAAGTCCTGGTCACTCTGAAGGGAGCCCCAGTTGCGTCCTTAGACCTTAGCAATTGGGGCTCCTACAGCCTCAGGACATACATTCCTGATCCGCTCCGCTGCTTCACGTGCCAGAAGTACAGGCACCATAGGCCACTTGCTCTTCAAAGCCAAAGTGTGGTGTCAGTAGTCAGTGTCCCAACTGCCACAAAAAGCACCACACCTGGAGCCTCGGCTTTTCCAGAAGGAAGGAAGAGGCACTTCGGCGACGAGAGGTCGTTGCAAAGCGACCAGACTTTGTTCCCGCCCCTCGAGGCACTTATGTCTGGGGGCAGAGGAAAGGGGTAAGGGCTCCCCCCCCTCCTAAGAGGAAGGACGCACCGCCTAAAGCGAAACCAGCACCGGACGCCTCCAACACAAAGGAGTTTCCGGCTCTGGTGGGAGTTCCAAGATGGAAACAGACCTGGAAGGGGTCTGGGAACACCACAAAGTCTACCCCAAGAGCGGAGAGACCAACTCTGTTTACAGAGGACTTGACGCTCCTGCTGACAACAGTCGTCACGGTATTTGTGACAGCATTGGGAAGGACCAATGAGGAGACAGAGAAGGCAGTCAAGGTCGCCATGACAGCAATGACTCAGACTGTCGCTGCTCTGAAGGAGAGGGAGATGAGTCCTATGGCCTAAAAACCCACTCCAACTCAGGTCGAGACTCCTCTCCCCATAAACCTCCAGGGCGAGACTTGTCTCCCCACCCAACCTACGACCAAGACCACACTGGCAGAGCCTGCACCCAAACCCCAAAGGGTGAGGAAGCCACGACCATCCAGAATGAAGGTCAAGGTGACCAAGGGTTCTCCACCTCCCAGGAGACCTAACCCTACTAATGGCTCGACCTGTCCTGACGACAGTGACAAGTCGAGTGAGGAAATCACGCTCAGTGAGGAACTCACCAAGGAGTTGTCAGACTCCGAAATGTCTGACGTTACCCACACTGGGGCGTCGGACACTGAGATCGATTATGTCGACGTCGTTGACGATACAGACTTAATGGACTCAGATTAGCACAATGGCTTCTAATCTAAGCATACTGCAGTGGAATATCAACAGCTTTTCCTCAAGGAATGCCTTCTCCACGCGATCGTGCGATCTCGGAACATTGATGTTGTCATGCTCCAGGAGACCCTAACAGGGGAATCTGTTTGATTCTCGGGAAATCATCCCTTTGTGCTGCTGAGTATGCAATGCACCAGAGGTCTGATTACCCTTGTGAAATCGACTATCCCCTGCTTCTTGATTGCCGATCCTATGCAGTGTGGAGAAGGCGTCGAATTCCTTGCCATTGAGATCCATTTGGCTGGGGGTCCCCTCAAGCTGTACAATGTGTATAGCAGGCCAAAATGTAGGAGCTTAGATATTAGTGAAGTCTGTGCTGCTGCAGTACACGAGCCAATTCTCATAGGGGTAGACTTCAATGCCCACCACCCCATCTTGGCTCTCACTCAGAGTCGTAATGCGGCAGGATACCATATAGCCGAGGTGCTCGAGTCGTGCCCCGAGTTTGCTCTTCTCAACAGCCAGGAGCCTACGCATGGAGAGACTGGTACTTAAGTTATCTACCAGAACAAGTAGCGCCGGCCTACCAGCAGAGATGAGGGCATGCCAAGAGGAATTGCTTTCAGGCAGGCATGCCCTCATCAGAGAAAAGGCAGTCGAGCCTGATGACGCAGTTGCCATATTCTCTCAGAGGGAATTACGGCGGACGTATAAGACCAGTTCCCGGTCAGCCCCGGGTTGTGATGGGATCTCCTACCCCATCATTTCCCACCTAGGACATGAAGGTGAGCTTGCACTCCTGCATCTCATCAACAAGTCCTGGGAGACTTCCTCGCTACCACAGTGCTGGAAGAGGGCTGACATAGTTCCCATCCCTAAACCAAAGGAGCCGGGATGGTACCGTCCCATCTCTCTACTCAGCTGACTGGGAAAGACGGCGGAGAAAATGGTACTGAACCGAATCCAATGGAAATAGGGACCTCCACATGAACACTTACATGGATTCACAAGGGGTAAGAGCACTGCTCACAGCATGGCCACCTTACTGAGCACTGTCAGCAACACCAGCTCTGTCATTGTCTTCCTGGACCTGGAGAAGGCTTTTGAACTTGCGAGCCAGCTCGCCATTTAGGAGATCCTGATCCACAAGGGAATCAAGGGCAGACTGCTTGCCTAGATTGGTGACTATTTTCAGAACAGAACTGCCAAAGTGAAGTTCCAAGGTCACCTCTCTAAACATTTGCCCCTGAAGAATGGCACTCCACTATAGGGGGGTTCTTAGCCCGGCTCTGTTTAACACCCTCATGTTAAGCATCCTCGACATTCCACTTCCAGCGGGGTGGAAGATCATTTCATATGCAGATGATCTTGCAATTATCTCTGCTGGGAAACGAAATGAGAATCTTACTAGAAAGGTCCAGCGTTGTCTGGACATTAGCTAATGTCTAAGGAATGCCGGAGAGTCGGGCTTAAGATATCAGCAGCCAAATCGAAGGCAATGGCGCTGAAACACAATATCCGCAACCAAATACTGCGAGTCCAAGGGTTAGAACTAGAGTGGATTCACGTCTTCTAATACTTGGGGGTATGGGTTCACGAGAACCTCACCTTCCGCTCTGAGATTAAATATCTCCTAGACCGGACCAAGGCAAGACTCTCTGTCATGAGAGCTCTGTCAGGGCAGCGCTTAGGGGCTGGGCACCGTGTACTAAGATCCTTCTATATGCACGCTGTCCGTCCCATTGTGGACTACGCCTCCATTGCCCTAATTACGGTCAAGCCTGGACTCAGGATTAAAACTTGACATCATGCAAAACGAGGCTGCCAAGATCATTCTGGGTGCCCCTGGGTGGACTAGGGTCTTGGAAGCCAATGTTTTCCCCCTGGACACCCGGATCGATCAAATGGCTGCCCAGTTCTTTGCCAAACTTTTACAGTCCCTGCTGGGCTCGCAGCTAAGACAGAAAGTGCAACGTCGGCTTGCATAGAAACACGAATTCTTTGCTAACAACACCTGGCTGTATCACACAGCCAGGGTGCTGATACGCTTTGAACTCAAGGAGACACTACTGGTCAAGGGCATGGACCTCCCCCACCCTGAGTATGTCACAGCCCTGCCGTGGGCACGATCCTTGATAGAGTTTTCTGCCATGAGCTTGTGAAGGAGAAAGACACAGTACTCACCGCCTCTGTTAAGGGATGAGGGGGAGAGAAATATCGCAGCAATCACTCCGCCGGGTAGTAAAACCTATTTCACGGATGGTTCTGTAGACTCCATCACCCGCACTGCAGGCGCCGGTTT
>BOPN01000604.1:220166-232666 GCA_017312705.2 Penaeus japonicus
GTGCATGTGATCATGTAGTTGGCGTTGTAATTTTGGAGTGAGAATGGATGTAAAGGACGACTATTGATAGAAGGTAGAAAACGAATATGAGGACCAATTGATGACCAATGTCAAGGTCAAATAAAACTTTAACCAACAGAAAGTACACAATTCTATTTCCATTAGGCTAATCACAATGAATGTCCTTACTGAAAAGATGGTCGCTGTTCTTCCTATAACTCATTACATCATTCTTTCTTTAGAGGATTTAGATAGATCCATTTACAAAACAAATGAGGGTGGCTCACACTTATAGACTGAACATCATTAGTTTCTTAAAATCTATGAATGAAATTGTGAAGATATATTCCTTCCTTACAGTCCAATTCTATTCTGATTCATTTTGTAAATGAATGTATTGAACTCTTAAGAATTACCATGAATGTATCGAGGTATTTGAAGAATGAAGAAAAGGTCAGCAAGGAAAAATGTAGTGAATAAGGAAAATAACATTGTATACATTACATCTATAAGTTTTTAAATGCCTTTTTATAAACTACTCCCTTATAAAGCAGTAAAGACAGACAGCTTTCCTAAGGTAAAATGATGCTAGTACGATATATATATATATATATATATATATATATATATATATATATATATATATATATATATATATAATGCGGCAAAGGTGCAGCTAATTCAACTATTCTGAGAATTTCGATATGACTTTATATCCAGTATTTTTTTTCTGTTTCATATTGTTGATATTTAGATAAAATTTTCGTGCTTGATCACTTCACCAGCGAATTATTCTCCTGATATTTTAGCAATCGATTTACCAACAAGTGTCTTATCATAGTCATGCAATATTTGTTTGCAATATTATCTGACCACTTTTATAGGATTTTATGTTTGCTATTTTTCCTTTTTTTCAATCTCAATTCTTAACTTGGAAATAAATCATTGACATACAGTTACTGCGTCATACAAATAAATTTTATTGATAAACATTCATAAAATTTGTAACAAACAATTTTTTGATGATGGAACGTGAAGAATTAAGATCCAATGACTAGGAAATAATTGGGTACAATGTGTACCATTTTTAAAAGATTCTTAATGGGGTGCAGGGTAGGCGGGGGCGGGTCTATAGGCAGGTGGGTGGTCGGGGTACTGAGCCTCGCCCTCGTAGGTGACCTCAGCTACGAGACCGTCGCCGTTGTCCACGTAATTGACGACCTGCTTGCGGCCGTCGGGGAGGTCCACGGTGTAGCTGCCCTCGGTCTTGTAGCCGTCGCGGGACTCCGAGTGGCCGAGGTTGACGCCGGAGTAGCCGTCGGCGACACCGTAGTTGTAGTTGTACCTCGGGGGGACCTGTGTGGGTGGCGTGAGAAAAGGTGATTTCATGCTGGGAGCATTATTTCATTTCATAAACATCAATGATTATCGAACATCAGACCAAGGTTATCTTATGCTGACTCATTTTCCTCGAAGGTACAAAAAAGGACGGTGTTATTTTAGTAGCATATTGTATTAGAAGGATATTTTTCCTTCACTAAACCTTACAAAAAATGAAACTTAAAAAGGAAAACAGTCAAGACACAAAGCAATAGGTAACTAACGCATCTTAAGCCACATAAAGTAATCAAAGCATTTAATTAAGAGACATTAAAAAGGAAGAGACTCACATCAGGATAGTCTGGTTCGCTGTGGTAGGCTGGTTGGGGAGGGTGGTAGGGAGGAGGAGGGGGAGGGTGGTAGGGAGGAGGGGGAGGGTGAGGAAACTGATCAGCTATGGCCACCACAGCCAGGCACGCGATGAAGGCGATCACAAAATCGATTGAAAATCAGCGTTTCATTTGCAAAATCTCAGTAACTGGTAAAATGTAATGCTTGGTTTTTGCTTATTCATACATGGATATGTATATATACACACACACATATATATACATATATATATGTGTGTGTGTGTATGAGTATATATATATATATATATATATATATATATATATATATATATATACACACGCACATACATACACACATATGCAACCCCTCCCCCCACATGAATACATATGTATATATGTTTATATATATATATCTAAATAAATATATGTATATATATATATATATATATATATATATACATTGTTTTTTGTAGATGTGTTTGTGTATATCACGTATATCACTAATATCGAGCTTTCACAACAGCCATCCCATTTCCACTGTTCACTCAGAAACGAGTCACTTAATAACACCGGTAGAGCTAGTCCGCGGGCCTACCTTGAGAGACATGGCGGCGGAGGGAATGATGTCACAGGAGACGAGCTGAAGGTATATATAGTCACAAGAGGACTTTCGCTTTCCTGCAACACCGGCTGGCTTTATTAGAATATTCTTAGCGTAGAATTATATGAAGAAAGGAAAGCAATTCTGTGTCTATGTACACACACACACACACACACACACACACACACACACACACACACACACACACACACACACACACACACACACATATATATATATATATATATATATATATATATATATATATACATATATATATATATATATATATATATATATATATATATATATATATATATATATATATATATATATATGTATGTGTATATAATAACCAAGCTAAATTTCTTAGGCCCGTTATATATTAATGTATTATGTTGCCGTTTTTTTATGTGCGTGTGTGTGCATATGCACATGGATGTACACATACTTATATCTGTATTTATGTATATAACATACCTCCCTGACCAGGAGTCGAACCTCTGCCGCCCTCGGGAATGACCCGAGAGTGCAGTGCTAAACCAACTAGACCACACGACCCAACAAAAGGTTTAGTACTGCACTCTCGAGTCATTCCCGAGGGCGGAAGAGGTTCGACTCCGGGTCAGGGAGTTATGTTATACACCTATATCAATGCGGTATTGCATTATTCCATCTTATATCTGTACATATGTAAGTCTAAACTAATGTCATTACCATTATTATGATTCTTATTATCATTAACCGAGATGCATAATCTATTTCCTCGCATTACTGCTACCATTAAAATCAGTTGTTGTTTTTTTCAATCGATTTCCTTGCTCTTGTCTTTCTCCTTCACATACCTCTATAAACACCATCTATCCCATACATCTATCCTTTTTTATTGAAGTCATTCACTATTCTCTATCTATACTCTTCCGAAAGGACCTGAAATCCTTTCCTATTCCCTCTTCTTAGTGAAGGGAAAGTATGAACTGGACCGAAATTGATCATTCAACTGCACGCACCTGACGAGGATAGCCAGCAAGCCTTGGGTGATGACAGCGCCATCTGTTAGTTGAACGGGACACTCACTTCGATGCGTCTGCTGCCTCTTCAACTTTCTGTCTCTGTCTCTTGTGCATGTAATCATGTTATTGACGTTATTATTTTGGAGTGAGAATGGATGTAAAGGACGACTATTGATAGGAACGTGAAAATAGAATGGAGGACCAATTGCAGAGCAATGTCTAGGTCAAATAAGAAAGTACACAATTCTATTTTCATTAGGCTAATCACAATGAATGTCCTTACTGAAAAGATAGTCGCTGTTCTTCCTATAACTCGATTATATCATTCTTTCTATAAAGGATTTAGATCCAAAATAGATAGATACAAAACAAATGAGGGTGGCTCACACTTATAGACTGAACATCATTAGTTTCTTAAAATCTATAAATGAAATTGTGAAGATATGTTCCTTCCTTACAGTCCAATTCTATTCTGATTCATTTTGTAAATGAATGTATTGAACTCTTAAGAATTACCATGAATGTATCGAGGTATTTGAAGAATGAAGAAAAGGTCAACAAGGAAAAATGTAGTGATTAAGGAAAATAACATTGTATGCTTTACATCTGTAATTTTATCAAAGCCTATTTATAAACTACTACCTTGTAAAGCCCCAGCAAAGGAACCGCCTTGTCGTGGCGCGGGAGCTTGAACTCCTTCCTCGGATGAGCCTGCTCTGAATCTGGCCAGTCTCTTCCTCCCGCTGAGGTGGCCTTCCAGCGGCGGGTTCTCTGGGGAGGGATGACCAAGTGCTCCTAGGAGCTGATCTAGTAAGTGGGGTCGCACCCCCCCCCCCTCCGCTGGTCCTCCCCCCAGGGGGGCTCACACCTGCCCACGCATTTGCCGTGCACAGGGGCGCCACGCCCCTGTGCGCTGGGAGACAAGAGTCCTGAAGGTTGAGCGATGCCGTGTATGTGTATGCCCTGCGGCTAGCAACATGCCTCTTTGGACCTCTATTCCAGCAAGACGGGTGGACTGATCTCGACTCGGTTAGGTCAATCGGCTGGTCTCTCTTTTGAGGTAGGCTAGGGTCAAGCAGCCCCTGTCTTATAGGCAATCGCATAGTCTTGTGAGTGCCATCAACGCGAGGTGGGGCTTGCGTATATCCTCCCATCACCCCTGTGGCTTCTGAGCATGGCCTCAGCGCACAGCTTCCCCTTGTTGGACTCCGTGGTGGGTGTGAGCGTGGGAGAATGTATTGAACCGCTAACATATGGCAACTTTCACCACTAAACCCTTGACTGATACCCCTGTTGACGACCCCAGCAAGAAATCGACCAAGGCTGTCACCTTGAAGCCTTTCAAGGTCTTTTGTGACAAAAGTAGAAAGATGGGTAAGGCTCTGGCGTTCGTTCAGAGAAAACTTAGCCAAGAACCTCGGGCTGGACCCTCCAAACCAGCCCCTGGCTCTGACAAGTCTCTGGCGTCTTTTCAGACGACGAGTTAGAACAAAAATGGAAGCCAGGTAGGACCCTCCAACCCTGCTGGCCCCACTGCCAAATCTCCGGCGTCGGTTCGGAGGATAGGCAACAAGCGGCCTCGGCCGGCTACGAACTCGGAGGACGAGTCTGTAGCCCCAAGTCGGTTCCCCCTAAACTGAAAGGATTCGACAACGCTCACCAGATGGTACGGGCTCTGGTAAACCAGAGACGTGCTGTCTGACGATTAGAATTGCCAGAGACAATGGCATTATAATCGTACTGAGGGACCAAGCCACTCTCACCTTCCTCCAGGAGACAGACAAGCTCCTGGATGGGCGGAAGGTGAGCCTGTCGGCTCTGACTCCCGAGGAGAGGAAATCCAAGATGGTACTTCTCGGCTTCCCTCTGATATATGACCTTGAGGTCATCACGTCTCATCCCAAGGTGGTGGGAGCTTCTCGACTCTCCAAAAGGAAGCACCCAACTAGACAAGTCCTGGAAACTTTGCGTCCTTAGACCTTGGCAATTGCGGCTCCCACAGCCTCAGGACATACATTCCTGACCCGCTCCGCTGCTTCACGTGCCAGAAGTACGGGCACCACCAGGCCACTTGCTCTGCTCTGTAGTCAGGCACACAGTACGGAGTTGTGCCTCAAAGCACACAAGGAGGGCAAGCGGGACACCACCACAAAGTGTCCCAACTGCCACAAAAAGCACCACGCCAGGAGCCTCGGCAGTTCCGTAAGGAAAGAAGAGGCACTTCGGCGACAAGAGGTCGTTGCAAAGCGACCAGACTTAGTTCCCGCCCCTCCAGGCACTTATGTCTGGGGGCAGAGCAAAGGGGTAAGGGCTCCCCCCTCCTAAGAGGAAGGACGCACCACCTAAAGCGAAACCACCGCCGGACACCTCCAACACAAAGGAGTTTCTGGCTCTGGTGGGGGTTCCAAAACGGAAACAGACCCAGAAGGGGTCTGGGAACATCACAAAGTCTACCCCAAGAGCGGAGAGACCAACTCTGTTTACAGAGAAGGACTTGATGCTCCTGCTGACAACAGTCGTCACAGCAGTTGCGACAGCATTGGGGAGGACCAGTGAGGAGACGGAGAAAACAGTCAAGGTCACCATGACGGCAATGACTCAGACTGTTGCTGCTCTGAAGGAGAGGGAGATGAGCCCTATGGCCTCAAAACCCACCCCAACTCAGGGCGAGACTCCTCTCCCCACAAACCCCCAGGGCGAAACTTGTCTCCCCACCCAACCTACGGCCAAGACCACACTGGCAGAGCTTGCACCGAAATCGCTAAGGGTGAGGAAGCCACGACCATCCAGAATGAAGGTCAAGGCGAACAAGGGTTCTCTACCTCCCAGGAGACCCAGCCCTACTAATGTCTCGACCTGTCCTGACGACAGTGACGAGTCGAGTGAGGAGACGTGAGACGTGAGACTCCAAAATGTCTGACGTTACCCACACTGGGGCGTCGGACACTTAGATCGATTATGTCGACGTCGTTGACGATACAGACTTAATGGAGTCAGATTAGCACAATGGCTTCTAATCTAAGCATACTGCAATGGAATATCAACAGCTTTTCCTCAATGAATGCCCTTCTCCATGCGATCGTGCGATCTGGGAACATTGATGTTGTCATGCTCCAGGAGACCCTAACAAGGGAATCTGTTTGCTTCTCGGGATATCATCCCTTTGTGCTGCCGAGTATGCAATGCACCAGAGGTTTGATTACTCTTGTGAAGTCGACTATCCCCTGCTCCTTGATTGCCGATCCTGTGCAGTGTGGAGAAGACGTCGAATTCCTTGCCATTGAGATCCATTTGGCCGGGAGTCCCGTCAAGCTGTACCATGTGTATAGCAGGCCAAAATGTAGGGGCTTAGATATTAGTGAAGTCTGTACTGCTGTAGTACACGTGCCAATTCTCATAGGGGGAGACTTCAATGCCCACCACCCCATCTTTACTCCCACTTAGAGTCGTGATGCAGCAGGATACCACATAGCCGAGGGGCTTGAGTCGTGCCCCGAGATTGCTCTTCTCAACACCCAGGAGCCTATGCACGGAGAGACTGGTACTCAAGTTCTTTGCTAAAACAAGCAGCGCCGGCCTACCAGCAGAGTTGAGGGCATGCCAAGAGGAATTGCTTTCAGGCTGGCATGCCCTCATCAGAGAAAAGGCAGTCGAGCCTGATGACGCAGTTGCCATATTCTCTCTGAGGGAATTATGGTGGATGTATAAGACTAGTTCCTGGTCAGCCCCAGGTTGTGATGGGATCTCCTTCCCCATCATTTCCCACCTAGGGCTTGAAGGTGAGCTTGCACTCTTGCATCTCATCAACGAAGAGGGCTGACATAGTTCCCATCCCTAAACCAAAGGAGCCGGGACGGTACCTTCCTATCTCTCTACTCAGCTGACTGGGAAAGACAGCAGAGAGAATAGTACTGAACCGGCTCCAATGGAAATTGGGACTTCCACATAAACACTTACATGGATTCACAAGGGGTAAGAGCACTGCTCACAGCATGGTCACCTTACTAAGCACTGTCAGCAACACCAGCTCTGTCATTGTCTTCCTGGACCTGGAGAAGGCTTTTGAACTAGCGAACCCGCTCGCCATTCAGATCCTGATCCGCAAGGGAATCAAAGGTAGACTGCTTGCCTGGATTGGTGACTATTTTCAGAACAGAACTGCCAGAGCGAAGTTCCAAGGTCACCTCTCCAGGCCTTTGCCCCTTGAGAATGGCACTCCGCAAGGGAGGGTCCTTAGCCCGGCTCTGTTTAACACCCTCATGTTAAGCATCCTCGACATTCCACTCCCAGCGGGGTGCAAGATCATTTCATATGCAGATACTCTTGGAATTATCTCTGCTGAGAGACGAAATGAGAATCTAATTAAAAAGGCCCACCTTTGTCTGGACCTAATGTCTAAGGAATGCCGCAGAGTCGGGCTTAAGATATCAGCAGCCAAATTGAAAGCAATGACGCTGAAACACAATATCCGCAACGAAAAACTGCGAGTCCAAGGGTTAGAACTAGAGTGGGTTCACGTCTTCCAATACTTGGGGGTATGGGTTGACGAGAACCTCACCTTCCGCTCTGAGATTTAATATCTCCTAGACCAGACCAAGGCAAGACTCTCTGTCATGAGAGCTCTGCCAGGGCGGCGCTTAGGGGCTGGGCACCGTGTACCAAGATCCTTCTATGTGCACGCTGTCTGTCCCATTGTGGACTATGCCTCCATTGCCCTGATTACGGTCAAGCCTGGACTCAGGATTAAAACTTGACATCATGCAAAACGAGGCTGCCAAGATCATTCTGGGTGCCCCTGGGTCACCAACCTCCTCTTGGAAGGCAATTTTTTCCCCCCTGGTCACCCGGATTGATCAGTTGCCCAGCTGCCCAGTTCTTTGCCAAACTTTTATAGTCCCGTTGGGCTCGCAGCTAAGACAGAAAGTGCAACGTCGGCTTGCACAGAACCACGAATTCTTTGCTAACAACACCTGGCTGTATCACACAGCCAGGGTGCTGATACGCTTTGAGCTCAAAGAGACACTACTGGCTAAAAGGCATGGACCTCCCCCACCCTATTGTCACAGCCCCGCCGTGGGCACGATCCTTGATAGAGTTTTCTGTCATGAGCCTGTCAAAGAGAAAGACACTGTACTCACCGCCTCTGTTAAGGGATGAGGCGGAGAGGAATATCGCAGCAATCACCTCGCTGGGTAGTAAAACCTATTTCACAGATGGTTCTGTAGACTCCATCACCCGCACTGCAGGCGCCGGTTTTGCAGGAAGGGGTATAACAAGAGTTATGCGGGCACCTGACAATGCTTTCTCGCTCCAGGCAGAGGCAGTCGCTATTATGGAAACCCTAGCCCATGCAGCCCAGACGGACGGGCATTTTGGCATATATACATACATTGACAGCCTACAACAAAGCACGCCCCTTGATAACGTTTATCTTCTAACCACTATTCTTATCATTGCTTAGAGAATCCTGGATCAGGGTAGGCGCATCGTCATCAACTGGATTCCGAGCCATGTTGGTATCAAAGGGAACGACTTAGCCGACAGGTTGGCAGAAGAAGGCTGGAAGAAACCCTTGAGTGATCTTGTGGTGCATCCTAGCCGGAAACTGCTAAGGCATAAAACGATGGCTGCACGGCAGGTCGGTGCCCTGCAGCGACATAGAGAGGAAGTGAGAACCTCAATCTCGGCCAGCTGGTACTCAGACGCCACAGGCTATGAGTCACTGATACTCTCCCCCAGAATATCGAGGTGTGCTGAAATCAGCCTTCACACACTGAGAATAGGCTATTCTTGTGCATGGCAAATCGTACCCACCATTGGGCATGATGAGCGACGCTGTGAACATTGTGGCGCGCCGGACGCCAAATTAGAGCACTACCTGATGGAGTGCAAGCACACTCGCTTCCTCAGGCATGGCCCAAAGACGACAGCCGCTGAGCTGGTTAGACGGCTATGCCTGTCGCTTGCCCCTTGGCAACTGGAGCGCCTACAGGCAATCCGACCGCCACAGTAAACATTCAGTTGTGATGATCAGATGAGTCAGCACCTATTGCTGACAGAGGCCAGGCAGCCTCGTGCATATAGCCCGGGCGAAGCGACGTCTTCGCAAATCTCTCTGAACTGAATCCTTATAAAGCAGTAAAGACAGACACCTCTCCTAAGGTAAAATGATGCTAGTATGTATATATATATATATATATATATATATATATATATATATACATATATATATATATATTACATATAATGCGACAAAGGGGCAGCTAATTCAACTATTCTGAGAATTTCGATGACTTTATATCCGGTATTTGTTTCTGTTTCATATTGTTGATATTTAGATAAAAACTTTCGGGCTTGATTACTTCACAAGCGAATTATTCTCCTGATATTTTAGGAATAGATTTACCAACAAGTGTTTTATAGTTATGCAATATTTGTTTGCAATGTTATCTAACTACTTTTATAGGATTTTACGTTTGCTATTTTTCCTTTTTTTCAATCTCAATTCTTAACTTGGAAATGAATCATTGACATACAGTTACTGCGTCATACAAATAAATTTTATTGATAAACATTCATAAAATTTGTAACAAACAATTTTTTTATGATGGAACGTGAAGAATTAAGATCCAATGACTAGGAAATAATTGGGTACAATGTGTACCATTTTAAAAAGATTCTTAATGGGGTGCAGGGTAGGCGGGGGCGGGTCTATAGGCAGGTGGGTGGTCGGGGTACTGAGCCTCGCCCTCGTAGATGACCTCAGCTACGAGACCGTCGCCGTTATCCACGTAATTGACGACCTGCTTGCGGCCGTCGGGGAGGTCCACGGTGTAGCTGCCCTCGGTCTTGTAGCCGTCGCGGGACTCCGAGTGGCCGAGGTTGACGCCGGAGTAGCCGTCGGCGACACCGTAGTTGTAGTTGTACCTCGGGGGGACCTGTGTGGGTGGCGTCAGAAAAGGTGATTTCATGCTGGCAGCATTATCTCAGCAACATATTGCATTGTAAGGGAATGAATATCGAACATCAGACCAAGTTTATCTTATGCTGACTCATTTTCCTCGAAGGTACAAAAAAGGACGATGCTATTTTAGTAGCATATTATATTAGAAGGATATTTTTCCTTCACTAGACATAACCAAAAATGAAACTTAAAAAGGAAAACAGTCAAGACACAAAGCAATAGGTAATAACGCATCTCAAGCCACATAAAGTAATCAAAGCATTTAATTAAGAGAGACATAAAAGAAGGAAGAGACTCACATCAGGATAATCTGGTTCGCTGTGGTAGGCTGGTTGGGGAGGGTGGTAGGGAGGAGGAGGGGGAGGGTGGTAAGGAGGAGGAGGGTGTGGGTGAGGAAACTGATCAGCTATGGCCACCACAGCCAGGCACGCGATGAAGGCGATCTGGAAATCGATTGAAAATCAACGTTTCATTTGCAAATCTCGAAATGACACAGATATAGTGCTTCTTTTTTTGCTTATTCATACATGGATATATATATATATATATGTATGTATATATGTATATATATGTGTGCGTGTGTGTGTGTGTGTGTGTGTGTATGAGTGTGTGCATGTGTGTATATTTATGTATATATATATATATATGTATATATATGTATATATATATGTATATATATATATGTATATATGTATATATATATATAAATATATATATATATATATATATATATATATATATATATATATACGTACATACATACATACCCACATATGTGTGTATATATATATACATATATAAATATATATATATAATATATATACACATGTTTTTTTTTAATAGATGTGTTTGTGTATATCACTAATATCGAGCTTTCACACCAGCCATCCTATTTCCACTGTTCACTCAGCAACGAGTCACTTAATAACACCGGTAGAGCTAGTCCACGAGCCTACCTTGAGAGACATGGCGGCGGAGGGAATGATGTCACAGGAGACGAGCTGAAGGTATATATAGTCACAAGAGGACTTTCGCTTTCCTGCAACACCGGCTGGCTTTATTAGGATATTCTTAGCGAAGAATTATATGAAGAAAGGAAAGCAATTTTGTGTCTGTGCATACACACACACACACATATATATATAACCAAGCTAAATTTCTTGAGCCCGTTATATATCAATGTATTATGTTGTTGTTTTTTCATGTTCACGTGTGTGCATATGCGCATGAATGTACACATACATATATTTGTATATATGTAAGTCTAAACTACTGTCATTATCATTATTAAGACTCCTATTATCATTAACCGACATGTATGATCTATTTCCTCGCATTACTGCTACCATTAAAATCAGTTCTTTTCAATCGAATTTTTTGTTCTTGTCTTTCTCCTTCACATACCTCCATAAACACCATCTATCCCATACATCTATCCTTCTTTATTTTAGTCATTCACTATTCTCTATCCAATATCTTCCCAAAGGACCTGAAATCCTTCACTATTCCCCTTTCTTAGTGAAGGGAAAGTATGAACTGGATCGAAATTGATCATTCAACTGCACGCACCTGACGAGGATAGCTAGCAAGCCTTAGCTAATGACAGCGCCATCTGTTAGTTGAACGGGACACTCACTTCAATGCATCTGCTGCCTCTTCAACTTTCTGTCTCTGTCTCTTGTGCATGTGATCATGTAGCTAACGCTATAGTTTTGGAGTGGGAATATTGATAGGAACGTGAAAATAGAATATAGGACCAATTGCAGAGCAATGTCTAGGTCAGGTCATGGGTAAAGAGACAAGGTCAGAGAGTCGGATGAGAAGCTTGATTAAATTTCCCCAATTTTATATGACTTTTGTCTTTATTTGTGTATTTTTCACTCATGTTCTTCCTATTTCAGTCGCGGTTTCACTACCCTTACCTGGCTTCGGAACCAGACTTCAAATTCCAGCTATGGTTCGGAAAGACAAGTGTGATGAATGAAGTTCCTGGAATCTTCTCAAGTCATCAGAACCTTAAGGATAATTGTCATAAGTTCCTATTTCTCTTTTACACAACACTAATTTTTACAGAGACAATATGTAGATAAATGAGAGATCATTAACCTTAACCTCATTGAAAAACGAAGGTAGATAAACACTGAAGAGGAACACTGTCAAACTTGGATTCGCGATATTATGAGAATAGACAATAGAATTGCTTCTATTCTTTAATTATATACTGCAATAATAGTAGATTTTTTAAAACTTAT
>BOPN01000604.1:247666-252666 GCA_017312705.2 Penaeus japonicus
CCAAGCACTTCTCTCATACCTAAAGTAAAAAAAGGAATACGCAAATGTAAGTATACGCAGACTCACACACACACACACATACACACACACACACACACACACACACACACACACACACACATATATATATATATATATATATATATATATATATATATATATATACATACACACACACACACACACACACACACACACACACACACACACACATATATATATATATATATATATATATATATATATATATATATATATACTTGTCTATATAGATATGTAGTTATAAATATGTGTGTATGTATATATATATATATATATATATATATATATATATATATATATAT
This sequence comes from Penaeus japonicus, assembly GCA_017312705.2. Classification (NCBI taxonomy): domain Eukaryota; kingdom Metazoa; phylum Arthropoda; class Malacostraca; order Decapoda; family Penaeidae; genus Penaeus; species Penaeus japonicus. Next base: position 248,011 of record BOPN01000604.1, read on the forward strand.
ACACTTGTCTATATAGATATGTAGTTATAAATATGTGTGTATTTGTGTATGATACCATCGTGAGAAAATTTTTAATTTGCTATTTTTCACTGTACATTGATTATCTAAATCTAATTTGTCTTCTCCTAAATACCTTTAATGAACATTTTTCTTCAATCCTGCCACATTTCCGTCTCAACTGACATTTCTCCACCAGGACTCTTGCACAACCAGCTAACCACCTGACATCTGAGTGACAGAAGTCATATAATATGGTCTTTTCTGATTAGCTAATCCCCAAATCAGACAGCTGGGCCTGACTCTTCTTTTTATGCTAATTTCGCCCTAAAGGATCCCAATTTACACGTATTTGAAATATTTCGGAAAAATGTATTTCATTTCTTAGTTGTGACCATTTGGTATATATTAGCATTACGTCCATGTTAATAGAATTCAAAGGGTAAATTTTTTTTGTACTTATCTACTGAATATATATAAGTTTGTGTGTTTGTGTGTGTGTATTTGTGTGTGTTTGTGTATTTGTGTGTGTATAGATGTGCTTGTGTGTGTGTATCCACAAATAATTATCGATCATATTCAAACGATATTTTAACGATAATTATCATTGTTATAATTTTGTTGTTTTATAACATATGGTAAGACAATAATCATTGGTGTTATTCTTGTCTTTAACTTTACCATTATCATCATTATTACTACTATCAATTGAATCTGTATGATTATCATGAAAATTTTCAGTATCCGAGTTTTCATCTTATTGTCATAATTATCAATGCCTTTGTTATAATCATCATAAACATCATTTTCATTACCATTATCATTATGGCAAAGATACACACACAACTTGCTATTTCTGTGTAAATGCTTGCAACATTTCAATATGCGCTGATCCTGTCAATAAGCTTGCTAATCCAGTCAAAACACTTGTTATTCCTTGCAACATGCTTTCTATTTGTTAAATATTCCTGTCAAAATCTACTTGCTATTGGTCAAAGTGCTTGTTATTTGTCACAATGTTTGCTATTTCTGCTGTTATGCTTGTTATTTCTGTCATGTTTGTAATTTCTAGGAAAAGGCTATCAACATGGTATCCCCCCGGCCCAACCACGAGAAGTTTCAAGGGTTTCCCGAAAGGGTCACACGAAAAGGAGGTCCTGGGTCTGATGCCCTTCTTGCCCTACTGTTCTCTATCTATCACGGGTGCGGCAGCCTTCATATCACCCCCCCCCCCCCACACACACACACATATATATGTGTGTGTGAGTGTGCATGTATGTATGTATACAAGCATATTATCCATGTGTCTTTTGTTCCGTTTACCATTGATTTCGCTTCACACACTTTATCCTTGTTCTAATTTTTTTTTCTTCTTTTTTTTGTTTTTTTTTGTTTTATGAGGATGACTAATGAACTATAAATGTTCAATTACACAAAATGTATTTGGATTCGGTAACACCTAAATAACAATGGTCATTGCAAATTGATCATTTTTATTTTCATAAAATCATAAATTCTACATTTTAGAATGATATAACAACAAATAGACATGTTTGATGATGATGGAACATGAGAACATGAGGTTTTGAATTTGGTATCACCTTCAAGGCGTGATATGATAGACAAGTGTCTATGTTATTCATAGGTTGGAGGGGGAGGGGGGGCATAGGAGGGGGGAGCGGGATTGTAGGTGGGCTTGTACTCGGGGTACTGAGCCTCGCCCTCGTAGGTGACCTCAGCTACGAGACCGTCGCCGTTGTCCACGTATTTGACGATCTGCTTGCGGCCGTCGGGGAGGTCCACGGTGTAGCTGCCCTCGGTCTTGTAGCCGTCGCGGGACTCCGAGTGGCCGAGGTTGACGCCGGAGTAGCCGTCGGAAACACCGTAGTTGTAGGTGTATACCGGGGGAACCTGTGTAGTGGGAAAACAAGTCGTGTGTGAAGGAAATGAGGCAGTATCTTTCAACTGCAACAACAAAGTCTTTCAATCTCGCTTATGAGCATATATTTAACACGAATTATTGTATGTGACTTCATATTATTAGCATAAAAATTCATTAATATAATCTAGGAAATAAATATATATAACAATAACTTAATTGGAAAGACATAACAACATACAATAAAATGAAGTTCATTCGTCATGGAAAACGTTTAAAGATTGAAATATGAAAATGACACGAAGATAGACTTACATCAGGGTAGTGTGGTTCGCTGTGGTAGACCGGTGGGGGAGGGTGGTAGGGAGCAGGAGGGGGAGGGGGAGGGTAAGGAGACTGATCAGCTATGGCCAATACAGCCAGGCACGCGATTACAGCAATCTGGAAATCAGACAAAATTACATACAAACTCATCCGGGTATTAGCTGACAATAATTATTCACGCATCGCATATTTCTAGATTTCTAAATGGACGCTTCATATACTTATTTTGAAATACTATTCAATTTTTCTTTTCATTTTCTTTGATAATCTAGTTAATATCCAAATGAAAACGAAATCACTGTTGTCCACTGTTTTCTTTCTTCTTTCCATACGGCGTCGGGAGAGCTAGTCCGCGAGCCTACCTTGAGAGACATGGCGGCGGAGGGAATGATGTCGCTGATGGCGAGCTGAGGCTTTATAGACTCGCGCCAAAACTCTCTCTTTCTACCTCGCTCTGGCGGATATGATTACGGGGGTATTTCAAGGGAAAGAAATGGGAAAGAGAAATATAAACGCCTATATATACATATATATATATATATATATATATATATATTTATATATATATGTGTGTGTATATATACATATACATATATATATATATATATATATATATATATATATATATATATATATATATACATGATTCAGGGGAATTATGGGAAAATTGGAAATGCTAATACTAGTTGTTTTTACAAAAAGTGAAATATCTAACACGTACAGAAAGCTAGAGAGAGAGAGAGAGAGAGAGAGAGAGAGAGAGAGAGTAGAGAGAGGGAGAGGAAGATATCTGAATGGAATGGTAGATGCTCAAATGTCATCAGACATATATATTGAGTGACTTAGTTACATTTCAGGAGGAAGTAGAAAGAAAGGAATTGAATAACCATAGATGATCCTTGTGAGAAGAACTTAGATTGGATTGAAGGAACATGCATGCATGCGGGTATCATACCCAACCACTTCTCTCATACCTATAGTAAAATAAGGAAAACGTAAATGTAAGTATATGCAGACTCACACACACATATATATGTATGTATGTATATATATATATATATATATATATATATATATATATATATATATATATATATATATATATAAAGATGTATGTATATATATAAAGATATATATATATATACATATATATGTATATATATATATATATATATATATATACACATACACTTGCCTATATATAGATATGTATGTATAAATGTGTGTATTTGTGTATGATACCATCGTGAGAAAAATTAATATTTGCTATTCTTCACTATACATTGTTTAAATAAATTTGATTTGTCTTCTCCTAAATATTTTCCTGCAATCCCGCCGCATTTCCGTCTCAACGAACATTTCTCCACCAGGACTCTTGCACAACCAGCTAACCACCTGACATCTGAGCGACAGAAGTGATACAATATGGGCTTTTCTAATTAGCTAATCCCCAAATCAGCCAGCTGGTCCTGACTCTTCTATTTATGCCAGTTTCGCTCTTATTGACAATGGGGCATATGAATTTGAAATTTGAACGCTATTTCTAAAATGTATTAAATGTGTAAATGTGTGCGTGCGTTTATGTATGTAAATTTATATGCACACATATGTAAATATGTGTATATGTATATGCATGTACACACACACACACACATATATATGTATATATATATATATATATATATATATATATATATATATATATATATATATTCATTATTATATATGTATATATGTATGTATGCATATATATGGAGAGAGAGAGATAGACAGATAGTTAGAGAGATGTGCTTATATATATAAATATACACACACACAACACACACACACACACACATACACACACACATATATATGTATATATATACATATATATATATATAATGAACGATAATATCATTAACATTTATGTCATTGATATTTTCATCCGTTCATCATCTGAATCCTCTCTTTTTTAATCAGTGTTATTATAAACTTATTATTGATATTGATATTGGTAAAATATCGTTAGGAATGATCATGCCAGCAACATAGCATTAACATGCTTTCAACTATGTGAAATAAGTATATTGCACATGTTTCTATTTTAATCATTGTTGTTCTTATACTTTTGATTGTGATTATCAGTATGGTTAATATTCATAACTAATGTTCATAGTAAACATTCATGCAAGGATTACTAATAACAATGGTCACTGTAATTTGATCATTTTTATTCAAATAGGTATATTCTTTGTTAGAATAATATAACAACAAAAAGACACGTTTGATGATGATGGAACATGAGAACATGAGGTTTTGATTTCGAAGTCACCTTCAAGGCGTAAATATGATAAACAAGTATCCATATTATTCATATGACGCAGGGGGAGGGGGAGCATAGGAGGGGGGAGCGGGCTTGTAGGCGGGCTTGTAGGCGGGGGTGTGCTCGGGGTACTGAGCCTCGCCCTCGTAGG
>BOPN01000604.1:317666-330166 GCA_017312705.2 Penaeus japonicus
AAGAGAAAGGGTGTAAAAGAAGAGGGAAGAGAAAGGGACTAGGAGGAGAAGTGGAGTAAGAGAGAGAGGAAGAATAAAAAAGAAGGGGGGAGGGGGAGGAGACGAAAGGGAAAGGGTTACTAGTTTTCATCATTAATTACAGCGTGATTTGTGATGTCATGCGATCATGTCTGATTAATCGCGTCTCATGTTTTCATCTTTTTTCATTCCATTCATTCAAATGTTTTACCTTTTCTGTGTGTGTGTGTGTGTGTGTGTGTGTGTGTGTGTGTGTGTGTGTGTGTGTGTGTGAGTGTGTGTCTGTCTGTCTATTTGTGTGTGTGTGTGTGTGTGTTTGTGTGTGTGTTGTATATATGTACATATATGTAAATCTGTGTTTATCCGAATTTGAGTTACGTGTAATCATGTACGTGTGTGTAATCATGTTTGTAAATTTACCTCCACAACCCGTCGTAAGGCAATACATTATTCATACAATAGTGTCCTCATTATAATTGAGTGAGTTACCCCTCCATCCGTTAATTAAAGGAAGTCTCCCATTTTCTTTTTTTTTTTCAACATATTCCGATTTTGTTCCTCTTTTAGTATTTGTTTCTTTCCTTCTTTCTCTTCTTCATTTCCTTTACTTTCTTATCCTCCTCTTCTTCCTCCTTCCTCATCTGCTCCCCTCCTTTTTCATCTTTAAAAATGTAATCATTACAACAGTTATTAGACCTCATATTACATCTCATACATTGCTATGATTAACATCATTTATACCATTGGTGTTATTGCAATAATTGGCGTTATTGCAATGGTAGCTGAGGTGGTGGTATTAACAGTGATTTCGTTATTTTCAATATACGTACATGCATAAGACAAAAAAATGTATAGACTTTCGGTTTTTGAAAATGAGAATTAGTAGGCAGAGGATTGGAAAATATTTAATAGATAGAGAAATTACATACATACACACACACACACACACACACACATATATATATATATATATATATATATATATATATATAGAGAGAGAGAGAGAGAGAGAGAGAGAGAGAGAGAGAGAGACCTCTAAAATACATACCACGGTAAGATATAGGGTTAGAAAATATTTAATAGATAGAGAAATTACACACACACACACACACACACACACACACATATATATATATATATATATATATATATATATATACCTCTAAAATACATACCACGATAAGATATAGGCCTTGAAAGAAAAAAAAAAGAATGGCGAATCGGCAACTCCACGAATGGGCGAAACAGGTCACGTTTATCATAAATGGTTGCCATGATAGCAGGCTCTATATCATCGCCGTAATCAAGTTGATGATCAATTATCTCATTCCTCTGGGGCTTTTTGACAATCGGGGAGATAAGGAAAGAGAGATGAGTGGATGGGGGAGTTGGAGGGAGGCTGTGAAAGGGAAATAAAAGGTGGAAAAAAAGTGCGGTCGTTCGTTTTTTTCCCGTTTTCTTTGGTTGTACTTTTTTTTTCCTGTGATTTTCTCGTTTTTTTGGCTTTTCGTTTTCTTTGTCATGTATCTCTTCTCTTTTATTTCAAGTTTTCAACTTCGATTTCGTTTTATTGTTATACGTTTTCATGTATTTCCATCGAAATTAGTATTTGATTTTAATTTTTCTTCTATTCCGGTTTTTGATAAGTTTCCCCTCTCTCTCAACTCGTCGTTTTCTTCCTCACGTGTTGATTAAGATGACTATCAGGAATGTTTTGCAAGAAAGTTAGTTGCAAGGAATGCTTCTAAAACAGAATGTACACATCAAGGTTAGTCGTCTGACAGTTGAATGCAATATTCTATTTTTTTTTTTTTTTTTTTTTTTTGTGGTAAGCTTATTTCCATTATAGTGTCATGTTGATAATGATATAGTGTCATCGGTAATGGTGATTGATAATTACAGTGGCGGATACAGGATGTTCCAAACATGGGGAGGGGGGTGGGGCCGGGTTAGGTTATAATGGGGGGGGGGGGGGTATACCACTGGGGATTTTGACTCACATAAGGGTATTTTCTAAGTAACTTTAAGGAAATGTATTTACATGGTTGGTTAAATATATTGATATATATCCTTATATCGTGCATTCGTCTGTAGTGGAAGTGCAAGTTGTCACCCTAAAAAGGGGGTCTCAACTATTTTAATCTTAAAAGAGGTACCCGTAACTCAGACTGCAGTATCAAGGTTATAAAAGAATACATGGCTTATACTAGTGAAGGCTATGTATATATATATACATATATATATATATATATATATATATATATATATATATATATATATATATGCATCTAGCAGTCTACTCTAGTCTAATACGTATAGGCAACCTACCTATATATAGATTTGCAAATTCAAAACTCAAAGTATTTTCAGAAACCAGTCACGTACCCAAGACCTGAAGGGGCGGGGGGGGGGGGGTGATGATAATGACGATGTTGGAACGACTGTTATTATTGTCGAAAGAAATGATAAGACAATGGTGATAATTAAGTGTGACAGTGATAATAGTAATGATCATCATAATGAATATAATACATGCAATAATCAAGACGACAAAATGTGTTAATGATAATAATAAATCCAAAATCAGTGGCGAAACAAATAATAAGAAAATAACAGAACACAAGAATATCAAAGTACCCCAATAAATAAGGAAAACCGCACAAAAAACAGATCACAAATAAAACCCAAAAGGAGAGAATCAAGAGCGAGTCAGTGAAAGGGAAAGCGAGCCATCATCGTTGTCTAACGGGCGAGACACGTCCAGGGTGTGGCTCTTAGTTTCGGGTCGTGTTATGGCGGTGTCTGCGAGGTTAGGCACGTATTTTTGTCTTTGTTTGGGTGTATTTCTTTTGATTGTTTTCTTTGTTGTTTGTGTTTTGGTTTTCGGATTTTTTTTTGTCTGTTTATGTTTTTTTTATGTTTTTAATAGTTTATGTTCTTGGAGTGTTGTTTTTTTCTTTCATTTTCCTTATACGTTTTCTCGTAATAGTTCGCACACCGGCCATATATTGACCTTCCTCGTACTCCTTAAAAAAAAAAAAAAAAAATTACGATGCTATAAGTATTAATTACACTACGTGATTCCCATCAGCAATGCCCCCAGTACCGTCCCATAATAATAACCCAAAAAAAGAAGAAAAAAAGAGAAGCCATTTCACAACCCTGATCTACGACATAATGTTACCAGATGAAGATCACTGATATTACTACACATAACACACCATGTACTATTTCTCCACTGACCCGAAATGAACTGGTTATTATTATTAACTGGTTGTCATTAACTGCTTAGATGACTGTTCATGATACGACCGGTGTTTCGTAAGAGAGGGGATATGATCATGTGCCGTAATGGGGGGTTGGTGTTATTAATGTAGTGAATAAGGTTCAAAATACTACGTCACGTATGAGTGTAATAGTGTGAGTATAATGAGTGTAAGGATATTTCAGTAATGGTAATAGTGTAACGGTGATATAACGCTAATCTACTCATATGTTTAATGGAAATGTTATTAGAATTATGAGAACTCGATATTGATAATGCCGTGTATAAAAGTGATATGACAGTCCTCAAGTGACAGATAATATCCTAAAGATGATGGTGATTTATGTAATGCTTATGTCAATTATAAGATAAAAAAAGTTATGCGATTATGATTAGATTTAAGAACTTAATTCTATATAAGTCGTGTCATTATGATAATGATAATAATGATATTACAAAATAACAAAGGAAAAAGATTTTCAAAAGAAGGCCGAGAGTGAGTGAATGAGAGAGTTAATGAATGAGTGAGTATGAGAGATAGACAAAGACAGAGAAACAGAGACATAGACACAAAGACAGAGACAGACAGAGAAGGAGGGAGGGAGGGAGAGAGGGAGAGAGGGAGAGAGGGAGAGAGGGAGAGAGGGAGAGAGGGAGAGAGAGAGAGAGAGAGAGAGAGAGAGAGAGAGAGAGAGAGAGAGAGAGAGAGAGAGAGAGAGAGAGAGAGAGAGAGAGAGAGAGAGAGAGAGAGAGAGAGAGAGAGAGAGAGAGAGAGAGAGAGAGAGAGAGAGAGAGAGAGAGTGAGTGAGTGAGTGTTAGTGAGACAGACAGAGACAGAGAGAGTTAGTGAGAAAAAAAAAAAAAAAAAAAAGAGAGTGAGAGCGGGAAAATCATTTTACACTCACCAGGTGTCAGTTGATGAAACAACTGGCTAATTAAGACCAATTAAGACCCAACCACAACACTTAAGGAGAGAAGGACCACTTTCCCCGCGGTTGAACATCTGTTTGGAGGTGAAAGAGTGATACAACGGGACCTACGCACGCATACATTACAGCTGTTGATGAATATGTTGGGGTGGATGTTGTAATAGTGGGGGGGGGGGGTGGGAGGGGGTATGAGGAAGGGAGGTGGGGAGGGGGTTTGAGGAAGGGAGGTGGGGAGGGAGGGGGTATGAGGAAAGGTATGAGGAAGGGAGGTGGGGGTATGAGGAAGGGAGGTGGTATGAGGGAGGGTGGTGGGAGGAGGGTATGAGGAAGGGAGGTGGGGAGGGAAGGGGTATGAGGAAGGGAGGTGGGGTGGGAGGGGGTATGAGGGAGGGAGGTGGGAGGGAGGGAGGGTATGAGGAAGGGAGGTGGGGAGGGAGGGGGTATGAGGGAGGGAGGTGGGGAGGGAGGGGGTATGAAGAAGGGAGGGGAGGTGGGGAGGGAGGGGGTATGAGGAAGGGAGGGGAGGTGGGAGGGGGATATGAGGGAGGGAGGTGGGGAGGGAAGGGGTTTGAGGAAGGGAGGTGGGGAGGGAGGGGGTATGAGGAAGGGAGGTGGGAGGGAGGGGGTATGAGGAAGGGAGGTGGGGAGGGAGGGGGTATGAGGAAGGGAGGTGGGGAGGGAGGGGGTATGAGGAAGGGAGGTGGGGAGGGAGGGGGGATGAGGAAGGGAGGTGGGGAGGGAGGGGGTATGAGGAAGGGAGGTGGGGGAGGGAGGGGTATGAGGAAGGGAGGTGGTGGGGGGTATGAGGAAGGGAGGTGGGGAGGGGGTATGAGGAAGGGAGGTGGGGAGGGAGGGGGTTGAGGAGGAAGGGAGGTGGGGGTATAAGGGGGGAGGTGGGAGGGGGTAAGGGAGAAGGGAGGTGGGGAGGGAGGGGGTAAGGGGAGGAAGGGAGGTGGGGAGGGAGGGGGTATGGGAGGAAGGGAGGCAGGGGGAGGGAGGGGGTAAGGAGGAAGGGAGGTGGAAGGGGGGGGAGGTGGGGAGGAGGGGGGTATGGGAGGAAGTGGGTGGTGGGGAGGGGGAGGGGGCATGAGGAAGGGAGGTGGGGAGGGAGGGGGCATGAGGAAGGGAGGTGGGGAGGAGGGGGTAAGGAGGAAGGGAGGTGGGAGGGAGGGGGTAAGGAGGAAAGGGAGGTGGTGGGGGTATGGGGAAGGGAGGTGGGAGGGAGGGGGTATGAGGAAGGGAGGTGGGAGGGGAGGGGGGTTATGAGGAAGGGAGGTGGGGGTATAAGGGGGGAGGTGGGAGGGGGTATGAGGAAGGGAGGTGGTGGGGGTATGAGGAAGGGAGGTGGGAGGGGGTATAAGGTAGGGAGGTGGGGAGGGGAGGTATAAGGAAGGGAGGTGGGAGGGGGGGTATGAGGAAGAGAGGTGAAAGAGGGTATGAGGAAGGGAGGTGGGAGGGGGGGTATGAGGAAGGGAGGTGGGAGGGGGTATGAGGAAGGGAGGGGATATGAGGAAGGGAGGTGGGGTATGAGGAAGGGAGGTGGTGTGTGTGAGGGGGAAGGGGGGGAGTTAAGATGGAAGAGGACGGTGTGGGGGTAGGGGGAAGGGGAGAAGGAGGGGCGGAGGGGAGGGAGGAGGAGGAGGGTGAAAGGAAAACGATTTATTTCTTTACTTTTGTCCTGTTTGTCTCCTCTTGTTTTCCATCTTATTTGTTTGTTGTGAAATCTTTTTACTTTTTTATCTGTTTTCTTGTTTATTTCCTTAACCTTTATCTTTTATCGCAATCCTCTGTTCTTCCTCTTCGTCTTTCTCCAATATTCCTATTTCGCTTAGCCTATTAACATATTTTATCTCTACTTCCTTTTCTTTGTAATTGTATCCTGGGGGGGGAGGGGGAGTAGAGAGTGGGGGGGTTGCTAAGCGTGGCAAGAAGGGGAGGGGTAGGAAGGGGGTAGGGGGGGGTGCTCAGCAGGCCGGGGAGGGGGGAGGGGTGTGGTGCTCAGCAGGCCGGGGAGGGGGGAGGGGTGTGGTGCTCAGCTGGCCGGAGAGGGGGTAGGGGGTGGTGCTCAGCAAGCCGGGGAGGGGGGGAGAGGGGAGGAGGGGGTACTGAACGTGAGAAATTGATGTCGAATTAGAATAATTGTTAGTCCAATCATCTTTTCCCTTTCACTGTCTCTCTCTGTCTCTTTATTTATTGGAATATCTACATCTCTCGTCATTCTTGTATCTATTCACCTGTTCCATTTTATTCATAATTATTTATTGAAACTTACAAATACACATATGCACAGAAACGCAGTTGTTTGTGTGTGTATCTGTGCGATTCGTCCTCTCTCTGTATTTATTCATTTGTTTATTTTTCATTCGTTCTCCTGCTTTCGTTTTAGTATTTTAGGTATTCCTTTGCTAGTATTTATGTTTCCCCATCCCTCTCTCTTTCGTTTCTCGTCTCGTATCGTCTCGTTTTTTTTTTCTCTCTCTCCTCTTCTCTTCTCCCTCTCTCTCTCCTTTTCTTTTCTTTTCTTTTCTTGTCTTGTCTTGTCTTGTCTTGTCTTGTCTTGTCTTGTCTTGTCTTGTCTTGTCTTGTCTTGTCTTGTCTTCTCTTCTCTTCTCTCCTCTCCTCTCCTCTCCTCTCCTCTCCTCTCCTCTCCTCTCCTCTCCTCTCCTCTCCTCTCCTCTCCTCTCCTCTCCTCTCCTCTCCTCTCCTCTCCTCTCCTCTCCTCTCCCCTCCCCTCCCCTCCCCTCCTCTCCTCTCCTCTCCTCTCCTCTCTTTCACACACACACACCATAAGTCAAATTACTGCCATCTGGCGGTCACCTATGTAACGATTTCTATACAATTCTCTTTACTGGGAAGTAATTAAGAATTCCGACACTAGATGGCGCGCAGGTTTTAGACGAAGTGATAATTATAATCTTGATAACAACAGTAATAATGATGACAGCGATAACTATAGTAATAGTGATAATAGTAATGATAATAAAGATCATAAAGATAACGTTTGTGGTATTTACAAAAAATGTAATTAGGTCAAGTAGGCGAAGAATGAATGGAATTCCTCACGTGATTACTTTGATGATCAAAATTCTGCTATTTACGTTTTTTTTTTTTTTTTTTTTTTTTTTTTTTTTACTTTGTTTTTTTCTTTGTTTTCCTTCTCAACTTATTGTTTGTTTCATTTTTATAGTTTTATTCTCACTCTCTTTCTTTCTATTCTTTCTTTCTTCTCTCTATTCTCTCTCATTCTCTCTTTTTTTCTCTCTCATTCTCTCTTATTCTTTCCCCTCCCTCCCCCCTCCTCCTTCCCCCTTCCCCTCAAGGCAAACATTACCTCAGATCTCGCCAATTAAACCGTCATTACAATTATCGGGAAAATATGACTTAATCCGATTACCAATCATCGGATAAATTGTCTCAATAAAAGCTTGGATTATCCGGATATACTCCCCCCTCCCCCCCTCCCCCTTCCCCCCCCCCTCCTCTTTACGACTTACGGGCTATGTTATGATTCTTTCTTATCCTCCTCCTCTCTCTCTATCTCATTCTTCTCTTTCGTTCATCCTCTCCTCCTTTCTCTGTCTTTCTCTGTCTCTCTCTTTCTCTGTCTCTCTCTCTCTCTCTCTCTCTCGCCCTCCCTCCCTCCCTCCCTTTCTCTCTTTCTCTCTCCCTCCCTCCCTCCCTCCCTCCCTCCCTCCTACCCTCCCCCTCTCTCCTCTCCCCCCACTCTATCTCTCTTTCTCCCCCCCTTTATCTCTCTCTCTCTCTCCCTTCCTCTTCTCCTCCTTTCTTCTCTTTCCTCAACTCTCCCCCCCCATCCCCATCCCCACCCCCACCTCTGTGTGATTGACATGTTGATTCGATGTCATTATGCATACATTCTGCTCGGGAGAAATCTTTCCTGGAATATTTCACTTAATTTTTGTGCGATTATATGCGATTTCTCTTTCTCTCGTTGATTCTCTTTCTTTGTATCTGTATCTATCTATATCTTTATCTTTCTGTCTCTCTCTCTTTCTCTCTACCTCCCTCTCCCTCTCCCTTTGCCTACCTCCCTCCCTCTCTCTCTCTCTCTCTCTCTCTCTCTCTCTCTCTCTCTCTCTCTCTCTCTCTCTCTCTCTCTCTCTCTCTCTCTCTCTCATTTTCATTCATTCACAGATATGCCTATAGATACCTACCCCACTACTAAAGAGAGAGAGAGAGAGAGAGAGAGAGAGAGAGACTTAGAGAGTAACAAGCGCAGAAAGAAAGAAAGAAAGGAAAAACAAGTAGAAAAAAAAAACAAGAAAAGACACACACACACACACACTTGCTCATACCCGTGTGACACCTTATCTATCTTCACTGTAAGTTTATTTTCATACTATTTCCACCCTTCTTTCATTCACCCTTCGTTCACCCACCCTCTTCCCTCTCTCTTCCTTCTCATCTCTGCCATTTCCTCCTCTTCCCCTTCTCTCACTTCCTCTCTTCCTCCCTTCCTACTCTTCCCCTTCGTTCCTCTCCTCTCCTCCCTTCCTCTCTTCCTTCTCTCCTCCCTTCCCTCTCTCTCTTCCATCTCCCCCCCCTCACTTCTTCCTCCTCTCCTCCCTTCCTCTCTTCCTCCGCCTCCCTTCCCTTCCTCTCCTCCCACAGAGAAGAAGGGAGGAGGGAGAGAGGGGGGTATTTGAAATAAGGGTACGTGGAGGGTATGAAGAGGGGGGAGGAGGGGAGGAGGGGGGCGAGAGAATTGAAAAAACGTGATTTGTGTTCACTCCTTAGGCACGGGCGGTAGGGTGGGGTGGGGGGTGGGGGCTGGGGGTGGTAAGGGGTAGCGGTAGGGGGAGAGGGGTAGAAGTGTATGGTAGGTGGGGGGGAAGGGGTAGGGGTCTAGGAGTACTTTTTGTGACTTTTTTGGTTGTTTTTTGTTGTAATTTATTTTCTGTCCTGATGTCTTATTTTATCATTACGGCCCTTATCACGTCTCTGTTATTATTCCCTATCGTTATTCTATTCATTTATCTTATCATATTGATCATTTTCATCATTATCATTATTATTACCATCGCTGTTATTAATATCATTTCCATTACTATTACTATTATCATCATTATTATGATAATTTTCATTATTATCATCATCAACACAAACCAACCAACATTCATTAATTTGTTTACGAATAGATATACAAACAAACAACAGAAAAAATATCTATTGAAGACCATAACACTGCACTTGCAAAGATAAGTCAACCTCGGTTTGAGAAACAGGAGCTTGGCAACAAAGGGGCGTGATATGGGCGATTGTGGCCTGTTTTTTTGTCTGTCTCTATTCCTCTCGTTTTATTTTTCTTTCTTTGTTTCTCTGTCTTTCTGTCTTTTTGGTTTTTCTTCTCTCTCGGTCGCTCGCTCGCTTTTATCTGTTTCTCTCTTTCTTTGTTTCTCTTTTTTCTCTTTCTTTTTTTTTCTTTTTTTTTCTCTCTCTCTTTCTCCCTCCCTCTCTCTCTCTCTCTCTCTCTCTCTCTCTCTCTCTCTCTCTCTCTCTCTCTCTCTCTCTCTCTCTCTCTCACTCTCTCTCTCTCTCTCTCTCTCTCTCTCTCTCTCTCTCTCTCTCTCTCTCTCTCTCTCTCTCTCTCTCTCTCTCTCTCTCTCTCTCTCTCTCTCTCTCTCTCTCTCTCTCTCTCTCTCTCTCACACACACACACTCTCTCTCTCTTTCTCTCTCTCTCTCTCTCTCTCTCTCTCTCTCTCTCTCTCTCTCTCTCTCTCTCTCTCTCTCTCTCTCTCTCTCTCTCTCTCTCTCTCTCTCTCTCTCTCTCTCTCTCTCTCTCTCTCTCTCTCTCTCTCTCTCTCTCTCTCTCTCTCTCTCTCTCTCTCTCTCTCTCTCTCTCTCTCTCTCTCTCTCTCTCTCACACACACACTCTCTCTCTCTCTCTCTCTCTCTCTCTCTCTCTCTCTCTCTCTCTCTCTCTCTCTCTCTCTCTCTCTCTCTCTCTCTCTCTCTCTCTCTCTCTCACTCACTCTCACTCACACTCACTCACTCACTCACTCACACACCCCCCCCCCCCCCGCTCTCGTGAATGGAAAAAAAATGCTGAATGAATAAAAATAATAGTAATAATAAAAAAAAATCATTGAAAAGAAAAGAAAAAACATACAAATAAAAACACATTCTAAAGAAACGAAAGGATATAGAGAGAAAGAAAACGGGACGAAACAAGAAAGAAAGAAAACGAGAAGAAAACGGAGTCATTAGCTGATGTTCTTTATAACGAGGTTCGTCACCGGATCCAGGGATGAAAGTTCCTCGCCGTTTTTGTTCTGTTTTGTTGTTCTTTTTCTTGTTTCTTTTTGCATCCTTGTTCGTTGAATGCGTTTGGATTTTTTTTTTAGTTTGTTTTTTTCTTTATTGCTGTTATGTTTTTCTTTTAATCATTCTGGGGCAGTTTCTTTGTGTTTGTTCTGGTTTTGAGTAAATAAATATTATATATATACATATATATACATATATATAAATATATATATATATATATATATATATATATATATATATATATATATATATATGTATATATATACGTCTGTGTGTGTGTGTGTGTGTATGTGTGTGTATGTGTTTATATATATAAATATATATATATATATATATATATATATATATATATATATACATACATATATATACATACATACATACATATATACATACATATATATACAGACAACCAATCCATATTTAAGTTTATATATCACAGTCAATTCAATACAATGCCCATTTCCTCAACGGGATATTTCCGTACGGCAGAAGATACGACACATTTTGTAATATTCAACGTCACCATAACTCAAATTTAGGATAAAAGCTTTTATTTAAAATACTAATGTATTTCTCATATGATACGTCACAAATAACATAGAAACAAAGATGATGTTGCTATATGGTGACATCATAGCAAAAGTTTTTATCTATTATTATTATTATTATTATTATTATTATTATTATTATTATTATCTATTTTTTTTATTTATTTTTTTCGAGCCAATCTGCCATTTAAAGGTGGTATTGCTAACGGTATTTGTCCCTGTTCAACGATGCCGTTAGGGCTATAAATCCCATATGTAAGTGTATATGTATATATATAGAGAGAGACACTGATACATAACAGAAAGGTAATTGATATTGGCTATGTTGTTTTTCATCATAATAATGATAAAAATAAACATTTGATAATTTAGTTTATTTGATAATTCATAAAGATATTAATAATTGCATAAATAATATAAATTACACTGTTCTTCTCACTGTATATTATATCTACATTTAGAAAGTGAGGAGAATATAAATGCGAAAAAAAAGAAAAAGAAACGATATGAAAAATACATCAAAAAAAAAAAAAAAAAAAAAAAAAAAAAAAAAAAAAAAAAAAAAAAAAAAAAAAAAAAAAGTAATTCTGAAGATCAAGTTGTGACGTCACGGCTGGAGGTGTCGTCCCGTTCTGGTAACATTGACAGACAGATGGTGTGTGTGTGTCTGTGTATGTGTGTATGTGTGCGTGCGTGGGTAAAAGAGAGAGAGAGAGAGTGTATGTGTGAAAGAGAGAGAGAGAGTGTGTGTTTGTATATAGATTCTATAAAATACATCATATATAAATATATATTTCCATTTATATCATTAATATAACTAACATCTGATATATCAATTAAGTCTTTAAAAGGCATCGAAGAGTCAGAGTTTAATAGTGTGTGACATTATGAAAGCAGATGGCATTATATCGGCATGTGTTTTGTGCTAGAAACTGATGCTTAATTAGGTCTGTCTTTGTAAGAGAGAGAGAGAGAGAGAGAGAAGAAATAATTAGTGAGAGAGAGAGAGAAGAAAGAGTTAGTGTGAGAGAGAGAGAAAAAAGAGTTAGTGAGAGAGAGAGAGAGAGAAGAAAGAATTAGTGAGAGAGAGAGAGAAGAAAGAGTTAGTGAGAGACAGAGAGAGAGAGAGAAGAAAGAGTTAGTGAGAGAGAGAAAGAAAAGAGTTCGTGAGAGAGAGAACGAGAGAGAAGATAGAGTTAGTGACAGAGAGAGAGAAAGAGAGAAAGAATAACAGCAAGAGGGAGTGAAAGAGACAGACAGATGATGAAGATGAAAATATTTGTAATAATTATTGAAGTAATGTTCCTGCTGTTAGGTTTGATAATGATTTAAAGTAATAATGATGATAAAAATAATGATAATAATGACATAAACAGCACGAGCAAAATTTAATAAGGATATAAAAAACAAGAGACACGAAAATAACTAGTAATGATAACAAAAAACAAAA
>BOPN01000604.1:375166-377666 GCA_017312705.2 Penaeus japonicus
CCTTGCTATCAGCCGTATCCCTAGTCCTTTTCCATTGTCGTGGTCATCGTACCGATACGACCGTCGTAAGGTGCGAAGGACAAGGACGATGTCGTAAGAATTTTATTTTTTCTACACTTGCCTTCGTCAACCATTCCCCAGACGAAGGCCGTGGCAATCGTGCCAACGACATTTCGCAAAATGCGCAAAGACAATGCTAAATCAATGCAACTCGGAATGGGTCAATGATAAGACGACGGCAAAGACCATAGGGCGAAAGTGACTCGGGATGCGGCTGACTGTTATTCCTAATTCAAAGTCAGTTCACTTCAAATCCAATTCGAGTTTACATTCTAACGCCAAATTAACGTGAGCCAATCTACACCTGTATCGCAAATGTTGGAGATATCACGATCTTCTAGCCATACGTTGCCTTCATGTCTCTTTAACTTATTGCTTCCTTTTGAAGATCATAAAAGAACACATCATTTTCGTCTCTTCCAAAGCTAAGGCCCCATACACGTAAAAAAATGAGTCTTTCAATTTCAGTTATTTTTCACAAGGTTCTGCAACCTTCTTATGATAGTATATATATTTTTTCCATTGCCCTCCATCCCTATATAACGTTATCTGATTTGTTTTGAATTCTGCACTGTTAGTTTCAAGGGATAAAATATCATAAATCAAGGAATAACTGATATATGAGAGACATATATGATACGTATGAATATGGATATGTATCTGCATGAGCGTGGTCTTATGTATATGTCTTTTTTCATATATAGATATATAAATGTAAACATAGATAAATATGCGCGCTTGTGTGTGTGTTTTGTCCATAGAACTGTTAATATTCTTCCTGTTTTTTTTTTTTTTCTTTTCTTTTCTAAAAATAGATAAAGAAAAGCCGTAGTTATTTCGTGTGAAACTCAAGGTACTGTTCTTGGCCATCTGCCATTCACTTTATATACCCATGATATAGATAGAATTAAATCAATGAATTAATTTGTGTATTCAAGCTATTTATGAATGCAGGTAATCTGTACCACCGTTATAAATTTAGGTCTATAACCACAACGAGTTATTGAAATGATTGATATGAACCCAAGTGAAATTCCGGAATTTCAGTGTGTGTAGGTGTGTATGTATAAAGCTATTCCTGTAACTAAATCTATGAATATATCCAACTGTGTGTGCGTGCGCGTGCGTTATATGTGCGCGCGTGGGTGTTTGTGCTGGATATACAGTAATACATCATCATGTGGGAGAATGTGCGTATTTATGTATGTATAATCACGAATATAGATCTAGTCTATATGCACGTATATGTACAGTACATTAGTGTCTGCATAAGTATGAATGTAGAGATATATATGTATGTATGCACAGATGGAACCGAATAATCAGGTAATAAGATAGGATTACCTGGAAAGTAAAAAAAAAAATAATAATAATAATAAAAAATAATGATAATAATAATAAAAAAAGGTAATAATAAATAAATAAATAATAAAGATATAACTGTATAACCTAGTTTCACAATTGAAAATAGAATATAATGTAATACAAATATATCAAATCGCTAAATAGTTGACAGATTAATCAAGGCAGGGTGTAGACGCCCTTTCTTCCACGAGGTTGAGTGTGTGACCTTGAACTTGTCCCAGTAGAGGATGTGGACCACTATATATACGGCTGAGACCTTTCCTTACCATCAAACATCAGCCATGTCTCTCAAGGTACACACGCTCTACCTCACCAGCCTCTTCATCTACAGGAGTGATTTGAAAAACAACGTGTAGACTGTAAATCATACCGGTTATAGTGAAACTGATTTTTAACTTCTATCTAATGGGTTATTTGTGTTTCAGGTGATCCTCGTAGCGTGTGTGGCCGTCGTGGCTGTGGCCGATAAGGCTCCTGTGTACAATCAGCCACCTGTTTATGCTGCTCCCACGTACCACGCTCCCGACCCAGTGTACCATGCCCCTTCCCACTACAAGCAGCCTGAATACCCTACCGTAAGTACTTCATTCAATGCAGCCTAATATTGTGAATGTATACCGGTATCTTTGGGGACTCAACATTTTTATATCATCTGATCTGAGTCTAATATTATACTTTCTCCAATCAGGAACCACCCAAGTACAACTACAACTACGGCGTCGCCGACAGCTACTCCGGCGCCAACTTCGCCGCCTCGGAGTCCCGCGACGGCTACAAGACCGAGGGCAGCTACACCGTGGACCTCCCCGACGGCCGCAAGCAGATCGTCAAATACGTGGACAACGGCGACGGTCTCGTAGCTGAGGTCACCTACGAGGGCGAGGCTCAGTACCCTGAGTACAAGCCCACCTACAAGCCCGCTCCCTACCACGCTCCCCCGAAGTACCCCGTGTACTAAGCGTGCACACTCTCGCTCAAACTTCACAAGCATTTCATTTCATATTTTGATTGCATCATTTCATTTCCGAAACACTAGAACTCTTGCATAGGCTGATACTATGTGATACTAGTTGAT
>BOPN01000604.1:417666-427666 GCA_017312705.2 Penaeus japonicus
TGCTCCCACGTACCACGCTCCCGAACCAGTGTACCATGCCCCTTCCCACTACAAGCAACCTGAATACCCTACCGTAAGTACTTCATTCTAAGTAGCTGATTTTTTGCCATTTATACCAAAATCTATATAGTCTTATAATGCTTTTATCAGTATTTTGCTTTGATATGATATTATACTTCTGTATACATGCATCATTTCTAATTCCCTTTTCATCTATTCAGGTGCCTCCTAAGTACAACTACAACTACGGTGTCGCCGACGGCTATTCTGGCGCCAACTTCGGCCACTCGGAGTCCCGCGACGGCTACAAGACCGAGGGCAGCTACACCGTGGACCTCCCCGACGGCCGCAAGCAGATCGTCAACTACGTGGACAACGGCGACGGTCTCGTAGCTGAGGTCACCTACGAGGGCGAGGCTCAGTACCCCGAGTACAAGCCCACCTACAAGCCCGCTCCCTACCACGCTCCCCCGAAGTACCCATTGTACTAAGAATGTACACTTAAACTAGACATTTATGCTAAATCCAACCATGAAAAAGGCATGGATGGGCGAAAGATATGTGATAGTAGTAAATATATTTTCATAATAAAATATAACAAAAATAGTTCAGAAATTTATCTTAAAAAAAAAAACTATTGAGTCATGAGATTCAGAAACACAGCGTCATACATATAGCACTATTTTCACCCAAAAGACTATCCAGAGTCTCTTTTACGAAACTGCCTCGATCATATTCCAGAATTTAGAATGATATTAACAATAGGGGGGTTTGCGGATAGAGGCAGCACATCTGAGGACATTCCCTCTGGTTCCCATCCCCACCTCAATTCTCATATGTGGCTCCAAGCGCCATACCCCGGTAACCGTCTCAGCTGGCGGGCCAAACCATATGATGGGATGTTGGTAACACACTACCATTGGGCGTAGGAACTGCCTCACAGACAGTCACCGGCCAAGGCGGATGAGCCTCAAGCAGGCCAACGGCTATGTGTTCACTATCAAGGCGACTCTGTTTCCAAGAGAAAACGGCTGTGGTAGAGTAGAGAAAACTCTCCTCCCAAAAAACCGTGAAAGAGAACAAGGGGACCTCATCATGTATTACCCTAGTATAGTCATGGCAAGCCAAAGAGTAAATGTAGACAACGACGTAAATGGGAACATATCAGTTGTGAATGGAACCACGTCTGGTCGGAATGTCTCTGCGCAACAGGTAGCGTCTGATCGTCATTATGTGACTGTGGAAAGATTGGATGAGGATGAAAGAATTAAAATGTATTGTAAGGATCATATGAAAATAGGTACATGGAACATAAATACTTTATATCAACCTGGAAAATATGAAAACATTAAACAAGAATTCAGTAGATTAAAAGTTGACATCATGGGGCTTAGTGAAGTAAGATGGGAGGGCACAGGAATGATCTCAGATAAGGACATTACTTTTATTTACAGTGGTGGTGAAACACACCAGAGAGGCGTTGGAGTCATGATGACAGCCAATGCAGCGAAAAGTATAGCAGGCTATTGGGCGATATCTAATAGAATGATACTAGTAAAACTGAAAGGAAAACAGATAGATGTCAATTTGATACAAGTCTATGCACCTGCATGTGATTACACTGATGAAGACATTGGGGATTTTTATGAGACCCTAACAGCAGCAAAGAAGTTATGCAAGCAACACGAAATATCACTGGTTATGGGGGATTTAAATGCAAAAATTGGGAAGGGAAGATATGAGGATATTGTAGGAAAATTTGGACTCGGGAATAGAAACGAAAGAGGAGACACATGGATTGAATGGTGTAGTTTAGAGAAACAAGTCATAGCTAATTCGTTCTTCCAACAACACCCAAGATTATGGACATGGAGAAGCCCGGGCGGAGGTATTAAACATCAAATAGACTACATAACCATAAATAAACGCTTTCGAAACTCAATAATCAGATGTAAAACATACCCTGGGGCAGATGGTGGTCATGGATGCGACCATGTCCCTGTTATCGCTTCAGTGAAATTAAGGCTTAAAGACATAAAAAAAGAGAAGAAACAACCAAAGAAAGATCTACAGGTGCTAAGCAACAGTGAATTCAAAGAAAGTTATACAGTACAAGTTCGAAACAGATTTGAGATATTAGATAATGAACAAGAGGAAGAGAGTGAGGCAAATGAAAATGAAATGATAGAAAAAGAATGGAAAACAATACAAAATACCCTGGTAGAGGAGGCCAAAGAAGTTTGCCCGGATGAACAGAAAAGAAGTAGACAGAAATGGATGACTGAAGAAATTTTAGATTTAATGGACGAGAGGAGAAAAATGAAAGGAAATGCAGAAATCTATAAGAGAATAGATCACGAAGAGGAAATGTAAAGAGAGAAATGAGGAATGGATACAGCAATTATGTGAGGAAATTGAGCAAATAGAAAAAGTAAATCCTAGACAAATGCATGAGAGAGTAAGACGGGGAAAAGGAAAATGACAAGAAGCTCAACAATTAAGGACAAAGAGGGAAAGGTTTTAATGAATTCTACTTGCAAAATGGGTGGAGTATGTTGGCGAACTGTATGACGATGAAAGAGGAATGAAGCCTGTATATGAGGGCGAATTTGAAGGTCCTGAAATAATGAGAGAAGAAATAATGCATGCAATGAAAAGTATGAAGCACAGAAAAGCGACAGGGAAGGACGAAATAGCCATAGAAATTATCAAAGCAGCAGGTGATGGTGCAATATATATAATAACGAAATTGACAAATATAATTTACAATTTTGGATACATACCTGAACGTATGAGAGAATCCACCTACATAACCATACCCAAAATACAGGTGCCACAGAATGCTCAAAGCACAGAACCGTCAGCATAATGAGCAAGTTGTCAAAAATTATATTAAGGGTCATTTTAAACAGAATTAGAAATAAAATTAATGAACACATACCAGAAGAACAATGTGGATTCAGAAAAGGGAAAGGAACTACCAATGCTATATTCTTACTAAGAACTGTAATAGAAAGGGCAATAGAAATGCAAAAAGACGTACATAGGTTTCATTGACTTTGAAAAAAAACTTTGACACGGTGAGACATGAAGAAATGATCATTGTGCTTGAAAACATAGGGGTGGATAAAAAGGATGTAAGATTAATAGCTAATTTATATTGGGACCAAAAAGCGAATGTGGAAATTGGATATGAAACGACTGAATGGATAAACATAAAGAGAAGAGTGAGACAGGGGTACGTTCTCTCCCCAGACCTCTTCTCTCTCTATGGGCAAAAGTGCATGCAAGACATTGAAGAAATGGATGGAATTAAAATAGGGGGAATAAATAATATACGATATGCAGACGATACAGCATTAATTGCTGACTCCGAGGTAAAACTACAAAGTGATGGAAGGATTAAGCACTGCATGCAACAATAGAGGTCTAAAAATCAATTTTAATAAAACAGAGGTAATGGGCATAACAAAAAGAAAGGAACAATTGAGGGTACAAATTAACATAAATGGGAATGAAATAAAACAAGTAAAGAAATTCTAATACCTCAGAAGTCTAGTAACAGAAGATGGTGTATGTGATCAAGAAATAAAGAAGAGAATTGGCATGGCAAAATCTGCTTTTAGAAATCTGAAAAAAGTGGTAACAAACATAGGAATAGGAATAAATATTAGAGCTAGATTAGTAAAATGCTTTGCTTGGTCTACTTTGTTGTATGGTTGTGAAACTTGGACTACGATGGAAAATATAGTGAAAAAACGAGAAGCCTTTGAAATGTGGTTCCTTAGAAGAATGATGAGAACTCCATGGACTGAGAGAGTATCAAATGAGGAAGTCATGAAAAGAGCAGGAGCGAAACGAGAACTTATAAGTGAAATAACGAAAAGACAGATGCAATTTATTGGACACGTGATGCGTGCGAAAGAAAATGGAATATGATTGTATGACGGCAAAGATCGAAGGAAAGACGGCAAGAGGAAGACAAAGAAAGTTCATAGAATGCTTGGTAGAACGAATAGGAAGAGGATTGAGAGTTGTGGATGTTCTCAGAATGATGGAAAGAATGGCGGGCCATGATCGCCAACGTCATAAGACAGGCACTGCAGTAGTAGCAGTAGTAGTACTAACAATGGACAGAGGGTCAGGTCCTATTACTATCATTTCTAACATTACAAAACATCACTCTAGTAAAGAAACATCTGCAAGAATTAGTTATCATCAGTGTTAGCACATTATGACTATATATATATATATATATATATATATATATATATATATATATATATATATATATATATATATATATATATATATGTATGTATGTATATATGTGTATATGTATATATATATATATATATATATATATATATATATATATATATATATGTATATATATGCATGTATGTATATATATGTATATATATATATAAATATATATATATATATATATATATATATATATATATATATATATATATATATATATATATATATATATATATATATATGTATATATATATATATATATATATATATATATATATATATATATATATACACATATATACATACATGCATATATATACATATATATATATATATATATATATATATATATATATATATATATATACATTCATATATTGCATCGCAATTATCATTGTCTTTATTATGGCATCATAGTTGTTACTGTTATTATCGTAATGGTAGGCAATACAAAAAACACGCATCTAGTTACCTTCATTCCAGCTTTCTAATATTGTAATCTGGTTTATCATTATTACCATCAATAGCATTATCACCACTGTTTTACCATATTCACACTACACTGTTATAATGGCAAGTACAGTGTATATTTTCGTTTTCATTGAATTTCTACTATTTCAGAAAAAATGCATTATTTATTAATGCATAGTTATGTCAGAGGTAATCAGTGTTTTTTTTTTTTTTTTTTTTTTTTTTTTTTTTTTGAATGGGACTAAAGACTTCCAGTAACGGGTTCCTTTTTCCCAAAATAAACGTCTGTGGTCGCATCTTACTCCTTTTACACTACACAGATTTGTTTTCCCCTACTTCTTGTAGAATAGACATATACAGGCAAAAAAAAAAAAAAAAAAAAAAAAAAAAAAAAAAAAAAAAAAAAAAAAAAAAAGCACCCTTTGTAGATATTTAGTAGTACTAAGGAACCGATTCGCTAATAAAGAAAAAATACTGAAGATAAAGAAAAGTTGAAACAGAAGGTTGAAATATGGAGGACAACTCTCGAGACGAGGAGAATGGAAGCAAACAAAAGGCAAGAAAGTATATATGTGAAAGGTGTACATGTAATAGCAAAGAGAAGCATTAGACTGGAGGGAGTAGAAAGAGTGGACAAAACTGAACAACTAGTAATGGCTGAGGAATATATACCGGTATTATATGCAAAATATGTAAATATGGAAATAAGCATGGTTGCATATGTGCAGAGACTTATATACAAATAGAAACAGACAGATGCACCATAGTCCCTTAAGAGAAATATAGCATTCCTCCCCCCCCCCCCCCTATCAGTGCGTACTTCAGTTTTATACCTGGCAGTTTATGTACAGCGACTACACACGAAAATAGAATGTTTATATACCGTCAATAGATCTAACATAGGCACTGGTTAAACGCCCTTCTCCCACAAGGGTAAGTATGTGACCCTGAACATCTCTCAGCAGAGGTGTCGCCGACGGCTACTCCGGCACCAACTTCGGCCACTCGGAGTCCCGCGACGGCTACAAGACCGAGGGCAGCTACACCGTGGACCTCCCCGACGGCCGCAAGCAGATCGTCAAATACGTGGACAACGGCGACGGTCTCGTAGCTGAGGTCACCTACGAGGGCGAGGCTCAGTACCCCGAGTACAAGCCCACCTACAAGCCCGCTCCTTACCACGCTCCCCCGAAGTACCCAGTGTACTAAGAATGTACATTCAAACTAGACATCCTTGCTAAACCTACGCATCTGCTGTAATCATTAGAAATACAATCCGATGAAAAATGCATGGATGAGCGAGGTATATGTGATAATACTTGAATATTATTTTTTATAATAAAATGCTCCAAAATTATATATATATTTATTGATACTTAGACAAAAGTCAATGAATCAAAAAATGCAAAAAGAAGAAAAAAAAGAAAGAAACTTTAACACACACGTTCTAAAATAATTCCAAAAATCATCTATTCCCTTTGGTTCCCTTTTCATTGCTTCTATCATAAAGCACCATTCCAGTGCATTAGTTTCTGCGGGAGTCAGTTAGCATTCATGTCAGTGCATTATGGATATAATATTATCATTTCCATTATTACTATTATCTTTATTATGTCATCATTGTCGTTAGTTTTATCATCATCGTCGTTGTTATTATGATTATCAGTGTGATATGTTTATTATTAGTATCATTAATATCCAATGATAAGGATGGGATCCATTTGGTGTTTATCAAATCAAGATTGCAGTTTGCCTTTGCGGTTTCTGCCTTAAGGCTTCTCCCTTAATCTTAACAAATACCTCTGGTATTTCTAAGGGTTATCTCATATTGAACTTTGACATTAGTTATTCCATTGCACTCTGTTGATTTATTTAATCCTGAGTGAGTTCGTTCATAAAATTCTACATAAAATACACTTCATTTCCAGTTTTTTTTTTCTTTTTTCTTCCTAAAATATCTATTCCTATCGTGGGAATCATGAGAAATATTCTTAAAACAACGTATTGTTATTCGTGCTACATAAGGGGCAATCAATGGATTGGTACCTGTGTATCAGATTAATAACCCGACTTGACATTATATAAATTGTGGCTTCCGGTAACACAGTGGTTCCCTTTTTCACTAAGATAGACGTGTGTGGACCTTTTTGCTCTTCACACTGCCGTGGGGACAATGTTGCCCAGTTTCCCCTGCAAATCTTGCTGTAGAGTGGGCATGTGTGACAAAGGAAAAATAATAGATTGCTTGAACTATCAGAATTCACCAAAAATATGTATGAATGTAGACACACACATACACAAATGTATGTATATATATATATATATATATATATATATATATATATATATATATATATATGTGTGTGTGTGTGTGTGTGTGTGTGTGTGTGTGTGTGTGTATGTATATATATATATATATATATATATATATATATATATATATATATATATATATATATATATATATATATGTATATATATGTATATATATATATATATATATATATATATATATATATATATATATTTATATATATATATATATATATATATGTATATGTGTATATATATATATGTATATATATATATATATATATATATATATATATATATATATATACATATACATATACACACACACACACATATATATATATATATATATATATATATATATATATATATATATATATATGTATATATATTTGTATATATATACATACATATATATATATATATATATATATATATATATATATATATATATATATATATATATATGTGTGTGTGTGTGTGTGTGTGTGTGTGTGTGTGTGTGTATGATGTATATATATATATATATATATATATATATATATATATATATATATATATATATATATATATATATATATGCATATATATACGAATGTATGTATATATGTATATATATATGTATATGTATACATCAATAAACATGTATATATATATATTTATATATATATATATATATATATATATATATATACATACATGCATACATATATATAGAAATAAAAATTTTACCTCCCTGACCGGGACTCGAACCCGTCAGATTGACAAACCCAACCCAAAAACCAATAGACCACACGACCCACTAAAAGAATTGTCTAACCAGACGCCTTACAACCGTCATGGAAATTACCTATTTGCTCATAGCAGAGCAGTGATAGCGAGGTTTTACAGACAATTCCCGTGGGCACTCGGCAGGAAGGAAATCAGAAATTCAAGTCCCAAATCAGGTTACCGAGGTTATATCTATGTGAGAAAGATGGTAAAATACGGTAACGCATCTTAATATAGAAATACAAATTTTACCTCCCTGACCGGGACTCGAACCCGAGCCGTCAGATTGACATTTCCAACCCTGAAACCAATAGACCACACGACTAACTAAAAGAATTGTCTAACCAGACGCCTTACAACCGTCATGGAAATTACCTCGTAGCTGAGGTGACCTACGAGGGCGAGGCTCAGTACCCCGAGTACAAGCCCACCTACAAGCCCGCTCCCTACCACGCTCCCCCGAAGTACCCCGTTTACTAAGAGAGCTAAACCTACCCACCATGTGTATATATTTCTAATCTATTAGAATCGAAGGGAAAATACATAGATGGTTGAAAGATATGTGATACTATCCCCATGTTATCTTTAAAATAAAGTACATTAAATATAATTCATATTCTTATTGTAACCACAACTGATGCTTTACACCAAAATCAATTAATCATAAGACCAAAAGTACAAACAACGTCATATAAGATATATTCATTTTCATCTAAAAGTCTATGCAGACGGTTTATCTCGAAAATATAAATTATTATGAGGAAAATTTAATGATCTTAGGTGTTATTCCTATAGTCTATTCCATCATAAAATATCACTCTAGCAAATAAATATCCACGAAACTTAATCAGCATCTATCATATTAATATATTATAACAATATTGTTGTCAACACTTCCATTATCCATGTCTCTTTATTATAGCATCACTATCGTTGTTACTGTCGTCATTATCGTTATCTTCATAATTATCATTACAGTGACACCATCGTATTGCTTGATGAGGGTAGAATTGGAGAGAAATTTTGAAACAGGAAGGGCAGTAATTACAGTACTTAAAACTAGATGAATGAAAAAAAAGCAGAGGCTAGAAGGACTATACGTACAGCACCAAATATGTAAAAAGCAAATGAATGCATTAAAGGTAGTAGAAATTAAGAATATAGAAAAAATCTGATCTAGATGAGTTATGTGTTTATATATGTATATATATATGTGTGTGTGTGTACGCATGTATGTATACACATACACACACGTATACATATATACACATATTTATTTATAAGCAAGTATGTATAGTATTAATCAGTATGTGTGAGCGTGTGAATATTGTATGTTTATGTTTTGAAATGAATAAACAAATACGCTGTAGTTGGATAAAAAGAAAGGTCATAGAAACAGCCCGCATGTTAATATGAGTTCTAGTAGTTTATGTTCAGTGAGTACAAAAAAAATCTTACAGATCTAGCATAGGCTTAGTTTAAAAGACTTTCTCCCATTAGGGTAAGTGTGTGACCCTGAACACCTCCCAACAGAGGATGTACACCCCTATATATACAGATGAGACCCTTCCTCGCCATCAAACATCAGCCATGTCTCTCAAGGTACACACGCTCTTCCTCTCAAGCCCTTGTGTCTCCAAGAGAAAGAAAACAAAAGTACCAAATGCATCTCATATCTGATATAGTGGAAATGATTGTCGACTTGGGTTTCTCCGGCTTTGTGGATTATTTGTGTCGTGTTTCAGGTGATCATCGTGGCGTGTGTGGCCGTGGTGGCTCTGGCCAATAAGCCTCACGTGTACCACCAACGACCTGTTTATGCTGTACCCACGTACCACGCTCCCGGACCTGTGTACCATGCCCCCTCACCTTACAAACAGCCTGAATACCCTACCGTAAGTAATTTATTTTCTGCTTACTAATCTTCTAACGCTAACAAAAGCCTTATGAGAATGACTTTGTCTGTATAAGAATCACTTATTAGTGTCACACTCTCTATGATCGGGATGCATGCTTAGAAACATTTCTCATTCATTTTTCATCTTTTAGGTCCCCCCGAAATACAACTACAACTACGGTGTTGCCGACGGCTACTCCGGCGCCAACTTCGGCCACTCGGAGTCCCGCGACGGCTACAAGACCGAGGGCAGCTACACCGTGGACCTCCCCGACGGCCGCA
>BOPN01000604.1:442666-446495 GCA_017312705.2 Penaeus japonicus
TTGTCAATATCTTTTTTTCTCTCTTTTGCCGATGTAGAATTTTCCTGTCAATATTAGCTATGCTACGGAATAAAGTCACTAAAATTCTTTTCAATATATTTTATTATTAATGGAGAAATATTAAATAATATCACATATCATAAGCCCACCAATTCTGTACCAACCAGAAAGCTTTCTCATGACTTGGTACAGGAGATGGACAAGTTCAGATGTTGATAAAGTTTTCTTGTGGGTGAGTGTACATCCTTAGTACACGGGGTACTTCGGGGGAGCGTAAGTGGGAGGAGCGGGCTTGTAGGTGGGCTTGTAGGTGGGCTTGTACTCGGGGTACTGAGCCTCGCCCTCGTAGGTGACCTCAGCTACGAGACCGTCGCCGTTGTCCACGTATTTGACGATCTGCTTGCGGCCGTCGGGGAGGTCCACGGTGTAGCTGCCCTCGGTCTTGTAGCCGTCGCGGGACTCCGAGGCGGCGAAGTTGGCGCCGGAGTAGCCGTCGGCGACACCGTAGTTGTAGTTGTACCTGGGTGGTTTCTGGTCAAAAGAACACAATGAATATCAGCCAATATTTATCACTGTAAAAATGATATATGTACAAAGGACTGTTAGATAATTATAGTATTCAAGAGCAACGTTCTTTAAGGGAACTATGAAGCTACAGCTTACGAAAAGGGGGCACTTACTGTAGGGTATTCAGGCTCTTTGTAGGGCGAGGGGGCAGGGTACGAGGGTGTGGGTGCGGCGTAAACAGGGTACTTAGGGTACACTGGAGCCTTATCGGCCAGAGCCACGACGGCCACACACGCAACGAGGATCACCTGAAACACGACACAAAAAAAAAATCAGTTTTGCATATCACTGGTTAGTATATCAACCTTTTTTCTCAATATATAAGTTGCACTATTTCTTTCTAAGTTCGTCAGGAGAAGCGTGTGTACCTTGAGAGACATGGCTGGTGTTTGCTGGCGAGGAAGGGTCTCATCCGTATATATAGTGGTCCACAACGTCTAATGGGAGGAGTTCAGGGTCACACGCTTACCCTAATGGGAGAAAGGGCGCATAAACCATGCCTATGCCAGATCATTGCCGGTAATTAAGCAATTAACTTCGTTTGCACTGGCTGAGCCTATTCTTCCAAGTAAGAAACTTAAATAAGCATTATTAACTAAATCATTAACATTGGCGTGATATTCCCCTCTATTGTTAATTGTATTTGTATTGATGCTTGTCCGTTTCTATCAGTTAGTCTATATATCTATAGATATATACACGTTAATCCGATATAACTATACACATAAGCTCACACTCATAGTCAACTCTCAGTCTCTCTCTCTCTCTCTCGATCTATCTTTCTATCTATCTATCTATCTATCTATATAGCTCTCTTTATATATATATATATATATATATATATAACTCTATCTCTTTCTCTCCTTCTCTCTCTTTCTGCTGGCTTGTGTCAGTCACTCCATCTATCTATCCGTCTATTTCTTTTTGTATATGTCTGTATCTTTTGTATTTAAGATAGAAATACCTTGCACCACCCAAACAGGAAGAAAAAAAAACGGGGTATGGATATTGCAAGTGTGAAAGTATCCTAAATTAACTTTAAATACTTTATGTTAGTAGAAAAAAGCCAAAAGTACAAATGTGATTTTTTTTTCAGGATTTTCATCTTTCAGTCTATAACAGATATAAAAAGATAGAAAAAAGAAGAATCTTCTGCATAAACAAGAAATGTTTTCAAGACCAAACTCGACATCATGAGAATCCAAAAAGAACAGCAGAGGGACAAGAATACTGCCTAAGTTATGCCAGGTACAGCTTTATCAAAAGTTCTCTTTTTTTTCTCTTTCTTGTAGGACAAGTATCATATATATGATATATATCTACATATACACCTATATTTATATATGTATATATATATATACATATTTGTGTATGTTATATACCATTTATCTGTCTTTTCACATACCTATATACATATTTCGTTCCGTCTTGAACAAGTACCAATATCGCGCTCTATAATGACAGGTATCTATATAAACACTTTTCATTGCATATCTTATAGAGAAATTCATGATGAGGATTGTTCTCCATTCCTATTTCACAATTGTTACTATTACGTGGAAGTGGGTTTAAAAATAAGGATTTTGTTGAACTGGGTCTATTTCCATAGGTTTTTGAAGAATTATTTTCTTTAAATTATATTTTTGGGTCAGTGTTATCTTATAAGGAGATTGTAAGAGATAATGTATTTTGTATTGATCTTAATAGATTAAGAATTACATATCTTTCATAACTTCGATAAAGAATATAGAATGGATGTTGAATGACTTATTTATGATTGAAATTATATAGACTAGATTTATCCAAATGTATAAATTATCGATATGCTATATATGATGTACCTAGTTTTGTCATTATCTTTTTTTTCTTTCTTTTTCCGATGTAGAATTTTCCTGCCAATGTTAGTTATGCTACGGAATAAAGTCACTGAAATTCTTTTCAATATATTTTATTATTAATGGAGAAATATTAAATAATATCACATATCATAAGCCCACCAGTTCTGTACCAACCAGAAAGCTTTCTCATGACTTGGTACAGGAGATGGACAAGTTCAGATGTTGATAAATTTTTCTTGTGGGTGAGTGTACATCCTTAGTACACGGGGTACTTCGGGGGAGCGTAGGTGGGAGGAGCGGGCTTGTAGGTGGGCTTGTACTCGGGGTACTGAGCCTCGCCCTCGTAGGTGACCTCAGCTACGAGACCGTCGCCGTTGTCCACGTATTTGACGATCTGCTTGCGGCCGTCGGGGAGGTCCACGGTGTAGCTGCCCTCGGTCTTGTAGCCGTCGCGGGACTCCGAGGCGGCGAAGTTGGCGCCGGAGTAGCCATCGGCGACACCGTAGTTGTAGTTGTACCTGGGTGGTTTCTGGTCAAAAGAACATAATGAATATCAACTAATATTTCTTACTGTAAAAATGATATATGTACAAAGGACTGTTAGATAATTACGCTAAGAAAAATAGCATTCAAGAGCAACGTTCTTTAAGGGAACTATGAAGTAACAGCTTACGAAAAGGGGCACTTACTGTAGGGTATTCAGGCTCTTTGTAGGGCGAGGGGGTAGGGTACGAGGGTGTGGGTGCGGCGTAAACAGGGTACTTAGGGTACACTGGAGCCTTATCGGCCAGAGCCACGACGGCCACACACGCAACGAGGATCACCTGAAACACGACACAAATAACTCACTCGCTAACGTAAACTGAAACCGAATATAATCTTCGCCAAAGTCGTTATACCTTGCAAAATACGCTCACGCTCTCTCTCTCTCTCTCTCTCTCTCTCTCTCTCTCTCTCTCTCTCTCTCTCTCTCTCTCTCTCTCTCTCTCTCTCTCTCTCTCTTTCTCACACACACACACACACACACACACACACTCTCTCTCTCTCTCTCTCTCCTATAGCTGTAGAGATTCTGAAGGAAGAAGCGTGCGTACCTTGAGAGACATGGTTGTTGTCTGATGGCGAAGACCAGACCCGACCGTTTATATACCCGTCCATATACCCATGAGGAGGTGGGAGAGAGTAGGGGAAGTTCAGGGCCATACAGGTACCCTAACGGCGGGGGAGGGGGCGCTGCCCAAGAAAGGTTGGGCTGTGAAGTAATCGTACACGAAAGGGGTGTCAGCAACCCCGTTTATGCTGTAGCGAGTCAAACTCATTCGAATCGGCTCTTTCACCGAAGAGAATGTAATGGAGCACGTTTGTTCTGAAGGCCGAGAGAAGATGTATTCATATATATGGTAATATATATATATATAAATATA
>BOPN01000605.1:25000-47500 GCA_017312705.2 Penaeus japonicus
GAGATGGGTTTTCGTCTGAACTATATCGCATGCAAACCTGCTGGAACAATCTGTTTGTAAATTCACAGCCACCACCAGTCGGTTTAAGACGTGGAGGACCAAATAGTGTTATGAAGTCTTTAATATAGGCATCAGCTACAACCTCAGCTTAGATGAAGTGAATCAGCTGCAGGTACCGAGAAAGGTGGTCTATTATTACCAGTATATACCTCAACCCACTGCTTGATTGGCCACAGCTTGCCGTCAATGAACTTTTTCTTCTAGTTTTCGGTAGATATCTGCGGAGCAGCAGCCAGTGGTGCCCTGTGTGGTTCTTTTCGTCGTTGGCAGGTTGGACAGGCTGAAACATAGGCTTTGACATCTCGCATCATATTTGGAAAATAAACAGACCCAGAGCTTTCCTGCATGTCCGAAAATACCTGATGTAGATGCAAAGGAGCTATCATGAGCGAGCTTAAGGGCAGCTCGGAGAACTTCTGAACCACTATTGGTAAACTACGTGGACAGGGGCATTGCTGGGAGGATGGTGCAGGCACCTGCCTTGAAGTGTGAACTCACTCGAGGGAAAGGGGATCTTCCCTTTCGGCAAGTTCTTCTCCCTAAGTAATTGATTACTTTCTGCCAAATAGAATCTTTCAATTGTTCTCAGCATGGTCGCTGGGTCGACATTGGTAAGGTCTATTTGTAACGAAACTGGGATAGTATATCAGGAAACATGGATGCTGGATCCTGCCTGATCACTGGAATCAGAGAGCCTAAGTCGACTGCTGCGTGAGGGCTTTATTCTTTGTGGACAGAACGTAAGAGGCCGTGGGTGATCTGTATGCACGGCAACTGGCGACCCATATGGCGAAGGGATCAAGCCTCACTCCTTCAACAACAGCCAAGGCCTCGGCATCTGTCGCAGCATACCTGGTCTCGGGTCCACGAAGTTTCCTGGAGAAATAAGCAACAGTCATGTTGCCACTTTCCATCTCTCTGCAGGTAAGCACCGATGGCACTTTGTGATGCATCTGTGTGAACTTCAAAAGGGTCTTCAAATCGAGGCTTACGCAAGACAGGTGCTGACACGAGCTTTTCCCTTTGCTGTCAAAGGCTTTCTGCTCCTTCTCTCCCCAACTAAATGAATGGTCTTTTCGGGTGAGTTGCGTGAGAGGTGCTGCAATGGCTGCATACTTTGGAATATGCTTCCTAAAGAAACCTGTTGCCCCTAAGAATCGTCGCACACCCTTGGCATTGCGGGGTGGTCCTACTTTAATACTCTGACCTCTCTTCAACAGAAAATCTCTGTGCTAAAGGATCTGGGAAACCCAAGAACCGGAATTTTGCACAGCAAATTCGCACTTCGCCATATTCAACTTGAAGCCAGCACACAGTCCAATATTTTCCGTTTCTTCCAGCTACAAGCCAAGCCGAGCAGCAAAATTTACATACGAAACGACGTCGTCCAGGTATGCAAGTGTATGCTTTCCAAGGACTGGAGACAGGACCACATTCATCGTCCTCTGAAAGTGTGGGCGCTGTAGAAAGTCCAAATGGCATCCGGCGAAACTGGAAAAGGCGGTATCCATCGCTAAAGGCAGTTTTGAATCTGTCAGCAGGCTCTACAGGTACAGACTCACAAGCAGACCTGCTGTCAAGAAGCGTAAACACCTGTGTCCCTAAGTTCGTCGTGACCGCCTGCACAATTCTTGGAAGAGGATAGGTATTTGCAACTGGGACAGCATTATACAGTAATCGACACAGAACCGCACACTGTTGTCCTTCTTCCTAACAAGCACAACCGGTGAGAGCCATGGAGATGTTGACGGTTCATGACTTGCACGTAACATCTGGTCACACCTTTCTGTATCTTCAGCTTTGCAGATTCTGGGAGCCTCCACTGCCGAGTGCAGATAGGTGGCGTGTCAACCCAGACAATCTTGTGTGACACTCCAGGAACTAAACCCACCTGGGTTTTATCACCAGAGAAGAGACGAGGAAACTTGGAAAGAACTTTAACATCTGTTCCCCTCTCTGTTAAAGAGCTGTCCTAAGGATGGGTCCGATGCCGTTTCTACCCCATCTGCCTCGATTAAAGCTGCCTTAGCAACAGCACTTTCATGCAAAGCAGCATCAATCTTCACTACAGTATCGGTAGGCGGTAGCACGTGGCAGATTTCAGCTAAATCTTCTTCAGGATCTGTTAGCTGAAGACCAGTGAAAATCCTCATCAAAAACATCTTCCTCCCAGGCAAAATCAGCTTCCTCTTCCTGGTCTCCTAGATCTCCACATATAGAACCCTCATGTGTGTCATTCACAGCAGTTGATGGGTTCACTGGTGGCAGAGAAGCATGTTCACCAATGCTGTTTCAGGCACCAATCTTACCTCTCGTGCAGGCTGTGAAAAATGAGCCCTCTATTCTTGAGTATAACAGCTGTAGAGAAGTTGACAACGAAAATAGAGCACATTCCTTTAACAGGATTTACCAACGTGCGTGGCACCTCAAGCACTGATGTACTGCTGGTGATTAATGGGTAAGACTCGCTGTAGCTGTTAGAAGGAATGTTGCATGGCACATAAACCCCTGATCGCGCCAGACAAACAGTCCTGCTTTTGCGTAAGACGAGTTGTTGCAGGGCGTACACTTCCTTCTGAATAAAAGATACCAGGGCCAAGGATTCTCCAGCTTCTGTAATCATAGGATAAACCATACCATCAAGATGAAGGAAAAGCTTCTGCGCTATGCAAACTATGAATAATCTTATAATCAACCCTCCTTAACAAGTCTGTACCAATAAGCATATCTCCTGGGAAAGATACACCATCTACAACCATAACCCTGTGATAGAGCTTTCTCCCCGGTCTCAGCCAAATCTCCACATCCATTTCCTCCAAACAGTGAAGTCTTTCCGAGACTCCCTTGAGCCCTCTAGCTGCAACATGCGTCCTGCGAGGTTGTAGTCGATGATAGCGTCTTCTAACAAGGTGACCTGGCTTCCTGTATCGATAAATGTAAGAAAGCTCTGCCCTCAAACCTTCAGCATAATTGTCGGTCTGCCACTAAATCAGTTTGTTGTCTGCTGTTTCCTCGTTCAGGCGGAACACTCTGGAACCCTGCAGACTCTTGGACGTCCTCCCAACGCGGCGGATCCTGTCTGAGACTGGAGGCTAAGAAAGGACACTCATGAAAGTGCCCTTCACGCTGATGGGCCTCAACAGGTTGTTCTCCTACGAGGCCGATCCATGTGCCGTGGTGGTCGTCGAGGGGGTGTTCGGGGTAAATTAAAGCAGACCTGTCGAAAGGATGAGGCGTCTTCATCAATTGCAGCCACTAGATGAGTTACTGCGTCTGGATAAAGGGAAACGAGGTGGACCTTCATCTGCTGTTTTTCTGATTCTTAGTATTTCTGAGCATTCCATACGCGTTGTGCTGTGTCAATGAGAATTTGCAGTGGTCCATTTTCAGAGAGGGCGCACATCTCACGTAACCATCCAGGTAATCCCTGCAGAAATACCCTTCTGATAAGTTCATCTGGTTCGCCAATAGCCTCAGGATAATCCCGAACACCTTGATATACAGCTCCCTCAAGGGCCACGTAGAAATCAAGAGGAGCCTGTCTACCTGCAAGCCTCTTCTCGTATAACAGACGGAAAGTCACTTTCGGAGGAGCACGTTCCCCGAAACTTCAGTCGCAGCTTGGCCTTGAATTCTGACCATAGTGTATCAAATAAAAGTACTGTTGATTATAAGATCAGCTGGTCCTCTGCAGTGTGCTCGAGCATTCCGAATGAAATTTTCAGTTGTGGGCGAGAGAGATTTTTCATGATCTGATGATCCAGCTTTCAACCTCCTGGTTAGGCCCAAGAGGCTGAGATGCAGACGTCTCAGCTGAAAACTTCGGAATGGACTCCCTCTCGACTACCACAGAAAGGGATGTTGAAGGCGGGTTATGGTGCACATCTATGGGAGTTGAATGGTGCTGACGAGATCGAGGTCGATCAGGTAAATTGGACCTCTCAGCAGGTACAGGTGTTTGGCGGGGAGTTGCATTAGAGGAAAGGCTTGGAGTGATGACACGAAGAGCTTCCCTGAGAGAATTGTTGGCTTCTGCCATCACATCTTGATCTTGCTGAGCTCGGTTTTCAAGTGCGGTCCTTGTTTCCGGAGTAGCGGACGGTCCATCTCGTTGCTTCCCTCAGCTGGGCATTATCGACCTCCACCTGTCGTAAAGCCCGCACCCTAAGACGTCGGTCGGTTCAACTCGTTTCGAGTATGCTGTTCCTTTCCTCCAAGATTCTCCTCAGCTTTTCCTCTGACACACGCCTGTCTTCTTCATTTGCCTCATCATAGCGTATCTGTCCTGCCAAAGTTTCAACTCCTTCAGATTTTAACAACGAAATCGCCTGGTTAATTCTCAAACATTGTTGAAGCTCAGGTTCGCCATGCCTCTGCTCGCGAAGCCGCCTCTGACGCTCTTCATCCACATTCTGTGAAGGACAAGCAGCATCTGCACCAGTTCTCTTCCCACGCACCATACTTAATAGAATGCACCACGGTCAATGAAAAAGAGGCAAGTCACTATTCAGCTTCCGAGGATCAACAGCGAGCACCTTAAAAGTTTGGAAAACAATAGCCATCCAAGTACAACTGAAGCACTAAATCACCGTCTATAAATCCGGAATCCGTTTGCAACACCTCTGGCTGCACTCAATTACAACTTAGTGTCATGGTCAACTGCTGGCAAACACTACATAACTTCCTGTAAGTACGCTACATAAACTAGCAAGAATAAACTTCAAAGCTAAAGGGATCCAAATACAAAGAAAACGATAACCATCCAAAAACACTATGTGGCATGAAACGAAAAATGAAAATGCCAAAACGTCTACAAAACCGAAGAGTAAACTCAAAAACAAATCCGAAAAGAAAACCGAGGAATATCCCTCCCTCTCCCCTCTTTCTCCTACTCTTCTCCTTCCCCTCCTCCCCTCATTCTCCTCTTCCCTTTTCCTTCCCTCATTCTCCTCCTCCCCTCCCTCTCTTCCTCCTTCCTACTCTCCTCTTAAAAGTCTTAAAAGCATAAACGATGAATAATATTAAAAGCATAAGCGAAGATATATCAAGCAAAAATATAAGAGAAGAAATTTCCAAGACATTCGAATTTCAGTGGGACGTGATTTATGCACAGGTGATGCAATCTTAAAAAGCATAAAGGATGATAATATCAAGTTGTAGCATTTGCTTTAGCTCTTATAGTCCTTTTACTCTGCGGACATAAATTCCATCTTTCATTTCTCGTTATTCATTATTTATTACTATTCATTATTTTATTATCTCATCGTTATTTATTCTAATGTCCCATTAGATCACTATTAATTTTCATGTCACTTTCATTACTATTAATTTTCATGTCACTTTCATTACTATTTATTACTTTAACAAATCTTATTTTTCATTGTCCAGGTCAAATAAATGGTAGCGTTTGGCCCTTTTCATAAACATTTTAGGCCTGAGAGTCAAACATGCTGATATTGTTTTATAAATAATTTACAAAATAAAAAGGCATAAAATACTTGACTCGAAATAAAATACCAAAGTTAATATAAAACAAAATAAAAGGGTTCTAGGAAAAACTCAGCATACGGGTTCTGTATTTTACTATAGGAGTGACAGCTTACATAAACACGATCAATATAAAAACAATACCTTAATATAAACTGCCGTCTCTGTAGCCTCCGATGTCGATTCACCGTCTCACAGAAAATACGAATAAAATATATAAAATATGAACACGTAAACAATGTAAAAAATTGATAATTAATGATGTTTCTCAAATGGCGTCTCTGGTCCGTGTGGCGGTTCTGTCGCTATTGTTTTTACGTGCGCATTTTCAGTTGCGCAGTGACGTCACCGCAAATCGCATTTTAAGCAAAGAGGGCGCTTTTATCCTGCGCTACATAGTGTGTATATTTTCCCTATGCTTAATCAAGTTATAATATTCATGTTGGTGGGAAAGGTAATGCCGTATCTATTACATCGGTATTTCAGTCTGCGCAGCCGCACAGAGGGCACCCTCTCCCCTTGATCCCAAGCACAGTCGTTTTCTTTGCGGGGGGGTCTTCGAAAATTCACTCGCTACAAAGTGATATATCTTCGAAAAAAAAAATATAGGAGACGAAATGTACAAGACATTCGAATTTTAGTGAGATGTAATTTATGCACGGGTGATACAATCCTAAAGGCATAAACGATGAATAATCTTAAAAGCATAAGCGAAGATATATCAAGCAAAAATATAAGAGAAGAAATTTCCAAGACATTCGAATTTCAGTGGGACGTGATTTATGCACAGGTGATGTAATCTTAAAAGCATGCATTTATCTTCATTCGTATTTCTTTTATTTTCTCCGTGTCTATGTTTTTTTTAGTATTATCTTGTCTATGAAAGAACTCCAATTCTTAAATCAACAAAGTTTGTTTCTGTTATTATAAATTATATCATAACAAAGCTGTTTCAACAATAAAACATTATTCGAAAACCTGTGTACATTTAATCGTTCAATATCCCAAGATCTTCGTATTTTTATTTCATCATTTAGCATAAAGTTGTATGTTGTCTCACGTTCACCATAGTCATATACTATGAAATCTATAAATCATTGGATATTATTAGTCAGAATTATAGTATTCTCTTTTCTATACTGACGACAGAATCTTAAATATGGGAAACAGAGAATCTCTATATATACTGGTCTGGCTTTATAAAATGTTCATAATAGTATACGAAATTGGTTTAAACCTAAAAATGAACTAGCTAAAAAATATACTCGGATCACTGAATTCGGTTCACATATAAAATGATACACTCTCTTCTTTCCAATAATTATATTTGTTGGGAATTTTATTCTTATAATGTTATAGTGATGGTATGATACACGGAGGTAAGGTTTTAATGCACTAGTTCTGAATGAATTTGGAAAGACTCTTAAATTTATGAATTTCTTTCTTTTTATTAATTTTCAAATGAATAACATAGACTAGTTTTAAATTTCAAATACATGTTTACAGTTCATAGTATTCATAACTTTGTATCTATATCTTGAAAGATAAAGAATATTTGAATATATCAATAAATCCTAGTATGCGAAATCACAAATATCAATAGTTGTCTCAATATACCTCACGTCTAAACAATATACATATACATATACATATACATATATATATATATATATATATATATATATATATATATATATATATACATATATATATATACCCTAATAAGATTTTATCCTTGAAATGGAGGAACGTAACTGAAAACGAGGTCCCTGTGACTGAAGAGAGAGAGGGGGTGTCCTGGTACTTGGGAGAAAATGTCTTGTAACTGGAGAGGTGGTCCTTATATATGAAGAAGATATCCTTCTAACCCAAGTAAAATATTGCTAGACAAAAATGAATGATATCAATTTTATGATTCAACTATAATGGTTGTCTTTTTTGCATTGTCTTTATTTTTTTAAGGATGTTTAATAGATATCTCTTTCTGTAATAAAAGTGGGTTCCATATTTTCACTATAATATAGGTTATTTTCTATTATTATCTTTAAAAAAACTAGGTTTCTGGCAAAATGGATGGTGTATACACCAATAATCTCTGTTACACTACTATTACTACTACTACTACTATTATTATTATTATTATTATTTATCATTATTATACCTCCACCAACACCACCACCATCACCACCACCATTTTCCACTTAATACATTTTTGTCAACACTGAATTTTAATCTTTTAACATTCTATATTTAGAACCCACTTTTATCTCAAGAAGGAGTGGATAATCCCTGAAGGCGGAGTTACAGTAATCAAAAAAGAATGTCTCTGGGCGGGGCCTAAAGCATATAAAAGGCAAGACATGAAGCAACTCGAAACATTTCTCAGACATCCCCCGACAGTATAATACTTTTGTGTTACATCCTTCTCCTCCTCTCCTCTTCCCTCCTCCGCCTCCCTTCTTCTCCTCCTCTCCTCCTTCTCCAGGAGGAGGAGAGGTGTAACAGCACAGAGGTGTTACAGCAGCTCAACCGAGGGTGTTCCCTTGTCTTCCTCGTCTTTCTTGTCTGATGCAAGACTGCTAGCTAAAGGGGGGGGAGGCGTAGGATGGGTAAGAAGAAGGTTAGTTGGGAAGTGGAAATAAATTGGAGATCGAGAGACGCGGGGCGATACCCCGTGCTTGTTTTGCAAGACTCACATCGGGGGACTATATATACCGGGTCGAACGGGGGCGCCAATGTAAACAAAAGTGGCCTTGTTACCGGAAGAGACTAGGCCGCTACCTTTTAAGGAAGCGGGAACTTGGAAGCGTGGGGTACAGCTGATAGGCGTGGCAGAGGCACCAAAGAGGAGTGGGGGAAGTGCCATGCCCGCGAAGGCGAGCGGTCAGAGTCTGCAGGAGGCTGGGTGTATTCTGTCCAGAGAGGAGGTCTCCAGAATGATGCTAGACTCGACTAACATTGGCAGAACAAAATACGGGTTTGAATTACATAATGAAAAAAGTTCAAATTACATTCACAGAAAAACGGCTAAAAAGGGGACAGGCTGTTTGCCAGAGGCATCCTTTATTTCTGGCCTGAGAAACAAGGGGAAAAGGACAAAATACATGATAGACAAGTAATAATGGATATCCATGCAAATGATTGTAATACACAATCAAAGATCGAATGCATTGCGAGCATCAATTTGAGTACAGACAAGTCACAATTTGTATGTGAAAGGCACCGATAATGGTATAAAACATGGCGTGGGAACACAACGATGGGCTCTGGTCAGTTTGTAGAAAAGGTACTCTCTTGACCTGGGTCGACGAGGGGAAACAGGAAAGCAAACCGCAGAATGCACTTGTGTCGAGGCGGTTACACTCACTCACTCCTCCTCCTCTCCCTACTTCCTCCCTCCTCCTCCCTCCTCCTCTCCTCCTCCTTCCCCTCCCTCCTCCTCCTTTCCTTCTCCTCCTCCCTCCATCTCCCCTCCTTCTCCTGCTCCCTTCCTTCTCCTTCTCCCTCCTCCTCACCTCCTCTCTCTCCATCTCCCCTCCTTCTCCTCCTCCCTCCCCCTCCCTTCCTTCTCCTCCTTCCTCCATCTCCCCTCCTTCTCCTCCTCCCTCCTCCTCCCTTCCTTCTCCTTCTCCCTCCTCCTCACCTCCTCTCTCTCCTCATGTCGAGCTCCATTTCAGAACGCACTTCGCTCGCATGCGAATACAAAATCCATGAAATGAAATGAGCATTAACTCGATACAGGGAAACAATACACACAATTATACTCGAAACACAAGACACGCATTTAATTTACATGTGAGCGAACCAAATTCCGATGACCATTGTAGCGATGCACAGGTGTTGATATTAGCAACATAACAAATGCCATGTTTAATTTATAATGTTTGATTGATATAGTTTATTTGCAGAACAGTTTGCATGCCCTGCAAAAAGCCAGGCGTTGTTGTATGTTGTTAAACCGTACGGATTGCAATAAGTGGCGGTGACTCAGCCCCTCGGATAGGCCTGTGTCCTTGCATGTGTCACACAGTTCTGTTCCTGATGATAAGGTAAAAGTTATCATCATTGTTATCAATAATAATATGATCATCAATATTATCATTATCATTATTATTGTTGTTGTTGTTATTATTATTATCATTATTATCATCATCATTATCATTATTATCATTACTATCATATTCATTATCATTATCATGATCATTGTCATTATTATTATTGTTGTTATTATTATTATTATAGTTATTATTATTGTTATATCATTATTATCATCGTCATTACCATTATTATCGTTATCATTATTATTATCATCATCATCATCATCATCATCATCATCACTATTATTATTATTATTGTTATTATTATTACTATTATTATTATCATTATTATAATCATTACTATTATCATTATTATCATTAACATTGTTAATATTGTTGTTATCATCACCATCATTATCATTATTATTACCATCATTATCATCATCATCATTATTGTTATTATTATCCTTATTATTACTTTTTTCTATGGTGAACAAATACGTGGGACCTATCATGCGGTGGTGTTTCTTCTTCTTTTTCTTCTCCTCGTTGTTGTTGTTGTAGTTGTAGTTGTTGTTGTAGTTGTTGTTCATTTTTGCAACACTTGGCGGAGAATACGGGCTATTTCCTCGCGAATCATATATTGCGAAGGTGAGGGTGGGACTGAAAGCTTATTGTTATAATTTTTATTAATTAATATTATTATTATAATTCAGATTTTGTAAAATACATTTTTATATATTTATTTTCTTATTTTTTAGTAAAAGTGAACAAGCATATGTAGCTTAAATTTTTTTTTTTTCTTTCTTCTTCTCATTTTCTTCTTCTCATTTTCTTCTTCTTCATCTTCTTCTTCTCCTCCTCCTCCTTCTTCGTTTTCAATTCTTCTTCTTCATTCATTCATTCGAGTGTGATGTCTCGGGGTAGACTTATAATAGCTGCGTTTCCTATCACTTCCCTCTTCCTCCTCTTCTTCAAACATGACTTATAGGGAGGGGGGGGTAAAGAAAGATGAAAGAAGGG
Source organism: Penaeus japonicus (assembly GCA_017312705.2). Lineage (NCBI taxonomy): Eukaryota > Metazoa > Arthropoda > Malacostraca > Decapoda > Penaeidae > Penaeus > Penaeus japonicus. The sequence continues at coordinate 35,608 of BOPN01000605.1, forward strand.
AAGAAGGTTAGAGAGAGAAAAAAAATGATTGTAAAGAGATCGAGGAAGAAACATATAAGAAGAAAGAGGAGAGGATAAGAGGGAAGAGGAGGAGATAAACAAATGAAAGAGACCAAGAACAGGGTGGATAACAGCATTCCGAGAGCAAACAGTACCCCTGCTAAACGACACCGGCGCCAGCGAACCCAGAACCACAGGGTGATGAGGACACACCGCCATACACACACGCAAAACTGACCCTTACTGCCTTGTCGATCGCTTTATAACTATTTGTAAACTCATACCGTGTGTGTATTCAAAACACTCGTCAGAATATGTGTTATTCATTTGATTAATTCTCAAATAGTTATTCCTTCCGATGGCTTTCCACATGTTTTTCCTAACTCATTGCTACATGCCTCCTTATCCCAAGCAATTTAGCGGTATAAACATCTTAACACCCTTGGCTATTACGTGTCCCCCATGTGACCGTAGCAACCCTACGAAAGACCATACACGTGGGAAGGCCTACGAAACTATTTTCCCCTATGTTTTGTAAAGTTCCATTTCGTATCGTCAAAAATGACCTGTAAACAGCTCAAAGGCCATAGCCTGTAGTCACTCTGATCCCAGCATCTGGTTGGTCAACACCAAGACTCCTCAACACTTAGCACAGAATAAAACAATCGTTATACTGTTGGCCGCTTACGTGGGGTTTCGCACACAAGCCACAACCTCCGAAGAGACTCGAAGACAATAAATCCCCGCCAATCGATTTTAAGGTGAGTTGCTTTTTATTGTGCAGTTGCCTCGTTGGCCAGTGTGTAATAGTCCCTCACCCGCGTTTCTCTGCACTCTCTCCGCATAGAAAACGGGCTTTCCCCTCAGCGGGTCACTCCCTCTCGCCACTCACGCCAGGCTTTCTCATGTTCACTCATATATCTGTACTCCACGTTCACTCATTTTCACTCATAAACGTATCCCTCACAATATACCTCCAAGTGACCGAGTTCTGTGCAGTGGAAGAACCAATTTAGACCGACTGTACACTGATCAACAGTCTCGCTGTTTAACTCCTCCCTCCCTCGACCTTGACGCTTCACTCTCCCCTCACTCACCTGCGCTCACGCCAGCCTCCTCACCCCTCACCATGCCTACCGATGCTACCACCTACCCTCCTTCCGTCCTGACTGACTCTGTTCCTCGCTTGCAACATCCTGCCATGATCATTCGATTCGATGGCTCTGACAAAATTGCAGTGGATGATATGCTCCGTGAGACGGAGGAGTATGTGGCTTCCGCATACCCGTCCCTTTCTAACTGGAAATCCAGTGAATTTTGTGAGCGCTGTCTGCAACATGTGTGGCACCGACTAGACCATACTTCAGCTCCTGTTCGACAAATCCTGGCTGCCTTTCAGACAAGCAAAAACGACACATGGGACGACTTTAAGACCGACTTTCGACTGGTATTCGCTCCCAAGGACGTTCCCCCTGTCCTTCAACTTTCCCGCATGCTGAACCTTAGACCCTCGTCTTTCTCTTCCATAGACCTTCACCTTTACGGTACCAACATTCTCACTGCATTCGATCGCATGTCAAGCGCCTTACGGAACTCACCCAAAATTGACTACTTTAAGCCTATTGCAGACGCAATAGACGCTCACTATAACGTCTTCGAGACGTTCTTCACCCTCTGTGCCTTCTTCTCTGCACTACCTCACGGCCAACAGGAAACCGTGCTCAATAAAATGCAACTCCCCGAAATGGCTAGGGACGTTCCTGCCTCTTTCCACAAGGCCTATTCACAGTCTCTTCATTTTATGCCTGCTAGTTCATCCACAGCCTCTGCCATGACCACGGGAGCACAATCTTCGCGGCTGCCTCCCCCTCCTCGCCAGCGCCAGGCCCCTCCAGCCGCCGCACGCCAAAGCACCGGTCAGCCCCGACGGCCGCCTCAACCAGCCGGGAACACGACCCCGAGGGACGTCACTTGGGTTCCCCTGGACGGTACTTGCTGGCGCTGTATCCGGCCGGGACATCACTCCAGGGACTGCAAAAACACCCCTTTCTGTCCCTATCACAAGATTGAGGGACATCCTTGGCATGCATGCAAGTGTTATCCCCACTTAGTTGAAAAGACCAGGGAGGCATTGCGTCCTCAAATTAATACACAGCAGATTCACTCTAGTTTTCTAGAAACAACTGCCCTTCAGCAGGACCTCGTCTTATTGCAACCACCAGAACTATAGAAGACATTGTCGCGCGCGAGCAAACCTCTCATGGTAGACCTTGAAGGACGACACGGCACTACCTTGAAGGACGAGTTCGCCAATCAGGTACTCAAATGTTTATGCAAACTCCTTAACATAGACATCGCTCGCGTGCTCTCTTACATACCTCAGCCAAACAGACTCGCCGAGAGACTTAACAGGACGATCCCGAACGTCCTCAGGACTTCTATCAACACACAAGATAATGAATGAGACATGTGGACTCCCATTACCCAAGCAGCCATCAATGGCACCTTCCACTCCTCCCACGGTGGCACCCCCAACAGCGCCTGCCGTTCGAGATCCTATAGTAACGATATTCCTCTGTTTACAGAAGATACATAAAGATTATAGTTGCCCTCGAGCGCCTACGCGTGGAGAAAGACCGAATCATCGCTCAGCAGCACAAGCTCAGTCGACGGAGGGACATTGCCGTCGGTTTTCTCGCCTTCCATCGTGTCACAGATAAGTCATCCCCTATGCCTAAGCTTTGAAAGACCATTAAGTGTACTTGCAGTTCGCAACAATATGGCTCTATGCCAGTGCCTCATTACCGACAGTCAGTCCTGGTATCACTTCGACACTCCCAAGCTTCCTAACCTTCATTATGACGAGGAAATCCATCGACAGAAATCTCTCACCAGCCCCCCTCCCGCAGATATTGCTCCTGTCTTTACCGCGGCCTCTACGATGCCCCTGTCTCCCCAGAGTGTGCCACCCTGACCTTCAGCAGACCTTTCCAGCCTGGAGTTCAGTGAATGCATCTCCGCCGCCCGCTCTGACGTGGATTATCCGCCCCGCTCCCCGACCAGTCGACGCCCTGCATCATCCGAAAGCACCGACGTCTTCAGCTTCATCCACCGCAGCTGGGTTCGAGGCCGACCCAGTTAGGTGGCCGACCGATTGAAAGGCCTCACACCTCCTCACAAATGTCCCGACAGCAAACAGTACCTCTTCTGCCCGACGCCGGCGCCAGCGAGCCCCGGAGCCCCTTTGCTACAAGAAAGTTCCCTTGCGGATTACTTTATAACTATTTGTAAACTTATACCGTCTGTGTATTCAAAACAATCGTCAGAATATGTGCTATCCACTTGATTATTCCTTCAGATAGCTAAGATATCCACATGTTTCCCTAATTCATTGCTACACGCCTTCTTATCCCAAGCAATTTAGCGGTATAAACGTCTTAACACCCTTGGCTATTACGTGTCCCCCCCAAGTGACCGAAGCAACCCTACGAAAGACCATACACGTGGGAAGGCCTACGAAACTATTTTCCCCAATGTTTTGTAAAGTTCCATTTCGTATCGTCAGAAATGACCTGTAAACAGCTCAAAGGCCATAGCCTGTAGTCACTTGGATCCCAGAATTAGCTTGGTTTAACACCAAGACTCCTCAGCAATTAACAAAGAATAAAACTGTAGAAACTCGAATATTTTTTATTCACCCATCAGTTATTCACAATCACGATGAATGTGCCGAAAGAAACAGGTGAAAAGTCAAAGAAAGAAAGAAAAAATACACTCTCCGATTATCAGTGTGTATCACAAATAGAAGTGTCATTATCACTATGCTGTTATATCATACTGTTCGTATTATCATCATCACTATCATCGTTATCAGTGTCATTATTACTATTATTATCATCGTTATAATTTTTGTCATTGTTATCATTATCACTATTCTTTTTTTGTTATTTTTATCATCATTAATAATAAAATCATTGTTACCATCATTATGATAATCATTATCATCAATATTATCATAATTATCCTTGATATTATGATAATTATCCTTGATATTATTCATAAACATTATTGCTATAGTTATCATTATCATCATTATATTCATTATCAGAATTGTCTTCATCATTACAATTGTTATTATCATCTTTGTCATTACATCATCAACATTGCATCATTATCATTAGCATTATGATTATTGTCATTATTTTTATATTATTATTATCCTCATTATTATGATTATCATTATTATATTGATGTTGATTATCGTTAGCACTATTATCATTATCTTCATTGTTATCATCATTATCATGGGTAGTACAAGTATAAGTCGCATTATTATTATTTTTAAATCATTATTGGTTTGATTATCATAATTATGATTATCATCACTATTTTCTATCATTGTCATCATCACCATCATCATCTTCATCACCATTACTTACCTCATCATTATTACCACAACCTTCATTATTTCATTATTATTATTATTATTATTATTATTACTAATACTGCTCCTACTATTACTGTTATTGTAGTAACTATTATCATTATTAAAAATTATAATGATAATAATGATGATCATAATAATATATTCAAATGGTAATAAGAAAAATAACATTGATGATAAAAATGATAATAATTAATATCCTCATTATTATCGTTTTTTTTCTTCTTAATATCATAATCGTCACCATTATTTTATCATCATCATCATTATCACTGGTGTTATTATCATAATCATCCTCATTGTTACTTTTATAATCATGTCATTGTTATTATCATTATTGCTATTACTATCATTATCATCATTGCCATAGTTTCCATGATCTTTATCATTGTTATTCTTGTTATCATTTAATTATCTTTGGTGTTCTTATCAGTCATAATATTCATTATCATTGTTGTAATTATCATTACTATCATTACGACCATTATTATTATCACCAATAGTATCGTTATTAGCATTGTAATTGTTATCATCATTATCCTTTTATTGTTATCTATGTTGCTGTCATAATCATTATTATCATCATTACTAACAATGTTATTATTGTTATCATTATCATCATTAATACTATCATTATTATTCAATCACCATCATTATAGTCATTATTACAGTCATTGTTCTTCCTCTTATCATTATCATCATTATTACTGGTGTTTTACTGACTGAATTCATCGTCATCATTATACTCATCATTAATATCATATTCATGATTATAATTGTTGTCAATGCTATTATCATAACCAGTATTATCATTATAGTTGTTTTTGTTATATGAATAGTATTGATATCATTATCATTACTATTACTATAATTGATACTGTAATATGATTTCTACTGTTGTCATTATTATTGCCTTTATCATCATTACCATTCTTATCTTTGGTAAGATTTATTTTGTAAATATATTATTTATTTATTTATTTGTTATTATTATTATTATTTTATTGAGTCATTTATTATTATCAATATTATCATTTAATTTTATTATTCTTTTTTGTTTTATTATTATTACTTTGTTTGCCTTATAATTGTATACCATGTTATCATAAATATTGTCATCATCAGAATTTCCCTTGTTATTATCACAACTGTATTATCATAAATATATTTTTAAGGGTTTTTTCCTTAAACAATGATAAATATGTACAACTTTATTAAGTCATCATCAAACATAATATCATCTTTTATATTTAAAAAATACATCATTTTTGTGATATGTTGATAAAATGCACCATTGTTTCATTTCAACTTTTGTCTGTCCCTTTTGGTACGTTCTCATATTTGTCTTTGTTTCTTTTTTATTTTCTGTTATTTTTAAAAATTAAAGTCGTATCTTATATTATCTATTATTAATATTTTATACTTGCTATTGCTTCTAGTCTTCACTCGTAATTATGGTTCAATTGTCTTTCTTTTCCATTTTTGCTATGGTTTCACTTTTTTGTCTTTTTTTCTATCTTTCACTCTTTCAAATCCGCCTTGTTTTCCTTCCCCTTTTTCACACATTGTTTCAACACGACTTTTTATTTTCTGTCTTATCTTGACTCCTCCGTCTCTTCTTTCTCTCTTGCTGTTGACGACCGGACTCGATCATCGTCTTTGAGAATTCCTGGCACTTCAACAGAGCGGAGTTCCAAGGTTTCTTCGTCTTCAGCGGCGCTAGGATCTCGAGGTACTTCTTCATATCCTCCAGAGTGGATTCGAAGGTCGGGAGGCTCGATCCATCCCTGTCTGTCTTCTGTTTGCGCAACCTGTAGCAAAGGAAGTCAATGGGAGAGATGCTCCATTCGGTATATCGATGCGGTCTGTTGGAATGTGGCTTGCACGTCTCGGGGGATCTTAGGTCGCGCATCAGCTCTTGGCAGGTGGAAGCAACTTTGCCGCAGGTCTTACACTTCAGCTGGCCGAAGAACATGTGATTGCAAGCTTCCTCGCCGTCCACGGTCGTGTAACATGTAAGACACTGCACTTCCGTTGCTAGCCTGGGTCTGTCTCCGTCATTGCAAAACAGATCAGCATACATTACTATATCATTTGTTTTTGGTGCTAAATCGCTAGTTTTTGCCTCGATTTGGCACGATGTGTCAGTAACATTCTTTGCTGTTTCTGAACATGTATCCTGCACAGTTTTCTTGTGAAGACTAGTTACCATCTCTTGTCTATTCGGCGTGTCTGAAGCTTCATGAATACCTGATGTTGAAGCCTTATCTTGCAACATTTGCTTGTGATGACCAGTTTGCATGTTGGTTCTGACTAGTGCACTTGGAGCAGATATGCCTCCTTTTGCAGAATAATTTTCTTGTAAAATTCCAATCTCTTGTCCGTCCGGTGTGCCTGAGACATTCTGAACACCCTCCGCTGAACAAATACCCTGCAACATTCCTGCCTCTGGTTTCTCCGGCGCATTTGAACCATCCTTAACATCTGCTGAACAATTATCCTGCGAAATTTTCTTGTATAGATTACTTTCTCTCAGTTGTAGTTCTGGTGCGTCTAATGTTTTTTCACCATTTTCCAAAATTGGCTGCTGCTGAACTGCAAGTAAACTTTGATTATACCATGGCATTAGCATTGGGGTATTCATGGATACTATATGAAGAACCTGAGATGGTATAGGGTTCCCTGCAGGTAGATTGCAAACATTTGTATGGGATTTTTGAGGCTGAGAAAATGTTGCAGATGTCAGCATTGATTGTTTTAGAGCATTTAAAACATTTGAACTATCAACTGGCGTTTGGAAATTAGCAGAAATACCGGTAGATAGGTTAGAAGCACCCGGTGATGTATACATATGAGCAGGTGTTGTTAGGATATTTTCAGATGGTGTAGACGCAGGGCAGTCGCCTCGTGGTGTAGACATATTCGTAGGAAATGTAGGTGCCATTCTTGAATTTTGATTTTCAGGTGCGGTGGGATTATTTGCAGGCGGCACTGAACAATCGATTTCTGTAGGAGCCTTCACACATAACATATTTGCAGTTTGATCCCATGATGAGTCAAATGATGCATGGGTTTCTTCCTTGACCATTTCTGTTTGTGCATTCCTTGTAGAAAAATCAGTTTGCAATGTAGCAACTTGCACAGGACTGGTTACCGGCGATGTAGATAGTGTTGAGGCACCTGCAGACAATGCAGAGATACCCATTTCTTCTTGAGTGTTGCTTGTAAAGTCTCTCTGGATGTACGACTCCTGACTAACTTGTTGCTGCACAGGGGAAGAAGTACAGAGTGGTGCGTCATTTTCTGGGTTATCATACTCACTCATTTCCATCTCATGACCCGAGCCCCTATAGTACCTTGGTGGGGAGACATTGGGGCTCTTAATATCTTCACTCTCCAGACTTAGTTGTGGTTTACTCTCCTCGTCATCCAGGAGATCAATAAACCTAACCGGAGGGTCAGCCTTTGCATTGGCTCTGTAGCTGTTGTGTTTCGCTGGTGCCGGTCCATAGTCTCCTTTTCCTTCCTTTGTCACGGAAGTCTTCAGGAAAGATAAGAATGTGTCGGCTGGGAGAAGCGTGTGGCCTTCAATTATCCTGTTCTCCCTGTGTCCCTTTTGATTGGCATTCGTTTTGGCAGGCATAGGGACAATTTGGCTTGTGGGCTTATTTCCAGGGATGTCAGAACGACTATGGGGAATAAAGTCCTTGGGAAAACCAGTGCGGTCAGTATCGCTATTGGTAATCGGTTCGTCAATCTTCTCATCCTTAATCTCTTGCACATGGTGGCCAAACTGCTGCATACTATGAACAGCATAAACAGGCGATTTAGGAACATCAATAAGCGAACCTGCGCGCTTAGTGTCAATATTAGAAGTCGGCTCTCTAATTTTCTCACTCTCGATCTTTCTTAAAAGGTCGCTGGACTGGGGTGTACTTTGAACAGCATGCGGAGGCGATTCAATCCTCTTGCCTGCACCTTGTTGACAATGTGGAGATTGCGAAGTGCGCTGTGGCGACTCTTTCTCTCGCTTAGCTTCGTGCACTTGCTGAGTGTTGATTTGATTGTGCTGACTGACTTGATTTTGCTCCTGCCTTTGTTGTTTGTACATCTGCATCTTGTAGTGATAGTCTTTCAGTTGTTGCAATTGACGACGGTAAGTATCTGATTGTGTCTGTTCTTTATTATTAAGCATTTGCATACGATGTTGACGTATATATTTCACTTCCTGATTAGGATGCTTATGGGGCTTCGATTGGTAAGCTTCTTTTCTAATGTACTGACTGTGATTTGGATAGCCTTGGGGTAAGCCTGAGAACTGTGACGTATAACCATGCCCATAGCTATGGTGAGCATTCGCTTGGGGAGGATTAGGAAACTGGGAATTCTGATATTGAAATTGTCTCTGCCACTGGTTTTGCTGTAGAAGTAAATTCTGATTCGGATTTGGTTCGAATCTCTGCTGCGTGTCTTGCCTTGGTGGCATACTGTGCCATGATGGCATTGTGTGTTGTCCAGAGGAATGCAGACTACCTGTTGTATTCACATGCTCTTGCAATCTAATTGGAAGAGCCCGTTGCTGCATCAAGGATGCTTCAGCAGACATCGTTTGTTGCGCGTGGTACTGATGAGGTATTGTAGGATAAGGCGCTCTTGGATATGTGACTGTGGACTGAGATGCCGTTTGCGCCGACACCGAGGGCTGTGTTGATACCACACTCGGGACGCATTTTTCGTTCTGGGATTGGCTTGTTCTCGAGGACGATTTTCTTCTGCGTAAAGTGGACAATTTTGTGAGTTTGGGCAGAGGCGGTAGAGTCTTTGCTGGCTCAGCTTGACCTTGTGGTAGATAAGGGAGAGGTGCCATCTTGCAGAGGGTCGGATCGGCTGCTGTTCTGTTGCGAAGAAAGAAATGTTTCATGAATATTGGGTATTGAAGAAAAACAAAAATAAATTAAAAATCTGTAGACGTAATTACATGGGAATATGACTAGTTGTAATGATTGCAGGGGTAATGGATTTCATAATGACAGCATGAACCAAACGACCAGCTACAATAGTCGAAATAGTAAATATGTTAATGCTAATATAGTATTCACGGATGATATATGTAACCAGCTGGTCCTACAGTACCATCAAATTTATTCTGACAATTGTAAACTCCTCTAAAACCTCGAATAGACATCACAAAACATAAATACAGTACCGCTCAAAAGAAATGATAAAACAATGTCACAGTAACGTGTACTCGACACAATTAAAACGTTTATTTTTTGCTCAATGCTGATTCGTCGTGTTAGATATTCTGTAACACAATTCCCTCTTGCACTGATGAATTGTTTCGAAGAGTAACTTACAAAATCGCTTGTATTTAAATATGTAGATCTTAGGTACAAATATTGTTTACAAATGTTTGATATTGTTCCCCACGGTATATGAAATTAGTTTAAGATTAATTTAAGGGTTCTATATTTCACCAAATCTGGAGAGAGAGAGAGAGGGGGGGGGGAAGGGAGAGGGAGAGAGAGAGAGAAGGGAGTTATGGTTATTAGCTATACATGTTATGCAGTTAACATACTTAATGTATTACCATGATAACATTCACCATATATAATCGTCACTAGTAACTACAAGCGCCATAATTAGTGTACACATTATCAAGCTAACAAACTTAATGAGGAGATAATGCAATAAGGCATTTACTACTTCAATATCTAAAATGTGTATTTGTCACAAGTATATAAACACCGCACATAGACAAATATACTTGCCTAGCTTCGTAAGCATCACCTCCTCCCCAGTCTACAGCCAGCCACACACGAAGACAAGATAGGACCCTCTGAAGAACTTATCTCCTCCTTTATCCTCGCCGTCCCTGCCAACCACATTAATGAACACTCTGTTAGGAGTTAGTCATTATCCCCGCATTGATATTCAACAACTATGATGGTTCCATGTTAGAGCAACGGATTCAGAGAGACGTTAGAGGAAAGATTCAGACAGGTAGACCAACCCTTTTACTCTCAAGCACTGATACAATTAACCGGCGAACTTGAAAAGACGTGTTCAGTCTCCATCCACCTACACTTATGAGGTGCTGTAGCTGCTGCATCTCTCAGACCTCCTGCTGTGCTGCGAATATCCCGTGAAGTTCCCGTGAACGCTGACCGAGCAACTTCTCTGACGAGAGAGAAAGGGAGAGGGAGAGAGAGAGAGAGGGAGAGAGAGAGAGAGAGAGAGAGAGAGAGAGAGGGGGGGAGAGAGAGAGAGAGAGACAGAGACAGACAGACAGAGCGAGAGAGAGATAGATAGACAGAGAGAGAGAGAGAGAGAGAAACAGACAGACACAGAGAGACAGACACAGAGAGAGAGAAACAGACAGACAGAGAGAGAGAGAGAGACAGACAGACAGACAGAGAGAGAGAGAGAGATAGACAGACAGAGAGAGAGAGAGAGAGAAACAGAGAGAGAGAGAGAGAAAGACAGAGAGACAAAGAGACAGACAGAGAGAGAGAGAGACAGACAGACAGACAGAGCGAGCGAGAGAGAGATAGTCAGACAGAGAGAGAGAGACAGGGACAGAGAAAGAAAGAAAGAAAAAGGGAGAGACTCATACTCACTCATTAGAAATCTGCAGATTTTCCTTGAGAGTAGACTAGCAAGATACTATCACACTTTATATCATTTCACACATCAATTCACCTATCACTGACCTTACACCACACGTTAACAACGTTTATGTAAACCGCTAAGTCGGTCCTACAGCGTCTGTGTCTTCACGTACATTCGCTCCATATACATGGCCATACAAGGAAGGTTCTGGTGACATATACATGTCCAACCTGCCCACCCTACCATTAACATTCAACCATGGGCACTGTGCCAATGGTCAAAAGGGCAGTAACGTGTGACATGACACTACAGATACCTCCCCCCCAGTTTTGTTTTTTTTCCCTTTTTTTCTTTTTTCCATTAATTTGAAAGATAAGAATACTGAAGCTGTTACTTTACCTCCGAATCTAATTATCATAATAATAATGATAATGATAATAATAAATAGTGATAATAATAATATCAATAGTAATAATAATGAATAACTGAATAATCATATTAATCATAATAATAATAATAATGATAATCATCAATATTACCATAATTTGAAGTTAATGATGAGAGTAATGATATTGATGGTAATAATAATGCTAGTAAAAGCAACTATTATAATGACGATGATGATAATAGTAATAATAATAACAATAACAATGATAATGACGAAAATAATAGTAATAATGATAACAATAGCAATGAAAATAAAAATAATGATAATAATAATGAATGATAATAATGAAGTTAATAATAATGAAAATGATAATAATAATGAAAATAATAATAATGAAAATAATAATAATGAATATAATAATAATAATAATAATGAAAATGATAATAATA